>SJYO01049755.1:67685591-67895101 GCA_006410555.1 Capra ibex
TTTTTTTTTTTTTTTTTCAATTGTTTTAATTTCATACCTCATTAAACAAAGTTTTCTTTCTTGTTCCTTTTCTTAGGGACTTTTTTAGGATTACTTTCTNCGTGTGTATCTGACATGTACCTGTGAGGGTGTTTTCATGTAACGTGCTGACCCCATCGATTGTCAAAATGAATCTAAGTGTTTTTTTTTTTTTTTTTTTCAATTGTTTTAATTTCATACCTCATTAAACAAAGTTTTCTTTCTTGTTCCTTTTCTTAGGGACTTTTTTGGGATTACTTTCTCTCTATCTATTCGTTAAACTCTCTATTTCTCGGGTTTCGTTAACATTATTCTTATTATTGATTTAATCCTCTTTCTTATTTACTTGTGTCTCTTTTTAGAAGAGAGAGAGGGAGAAAAAAAAAAAAAAACATTCCATTAACAAAATGTTACAACACAACCGAAGACGGTATGTTTTCAAAATTCTTTCTTGAACTTTTACATTTTTTGTTGGTCAGTCTCGACTTCCTATGTTATTGACTTTACTTTTTGTGTAATCTTTTTAATCGTCGTATAATCCACTATGTCTTACTTATTTCTAGATCTTCTATCTTATGACTTTCGGTTGGTTAGTCTTATCGTTTTTGTTTTTATTTTTTAACCTTTTACTCCGATCAAATTCCATGAGACCTAACCATATGTTGTAGTGTATGTTGTTCGGATGATTATAAGTATAATATTCTCAAGATCTTCCTATTTTCCTTTTTTTTTCCTATCTTTTCACATAAACTATTTTGATACCGATTTATAAAGGGATTAGACTTTTTTTATCTATAGGTACACAACATCCTTTTATACACAGTACTCTTTTACCAGTACAGTGTCCAGAGGTCACTTACGGACCCTACTCGGTGGCTCACTCCTAGGGATCGTAGTATGTCCTTTCTTAAGTTGGTTCAGTATCACTTCACTTTCGTCCAAATAGATCTGTCTATGTGTGAAGTGTCTGTCTGACACCCGGTAGAGTCTTCCACTCTCTCCCCGGGGTCACATACCCTAATAGAGAAACCTTTCTCTCTCCGGGACTTCCCACCCCTACCAATCAAAAATACCTGACCCATTAAAGTATCCGATTACTCACCCTGGCAATAAGGTTAATAGAACCTCTTCTCCACCCCTAAAGGTCCTCGACCCTGTATTGGGTAAAAAACCAGAAAATACCGTCCGGAACCTTGACAGTACCACGAACACCTACTCAGTAAATTAATTACAATATTATTCGTATATTGTTCCGAGTTTCAAATCGTCTTCAGTTGAGAAAGTGGTAGAACCCGGATCGACCAAGATTGTTAAAACGATATAGGACAAGAATTATCAACACAATAAGAAAACTGTCGATACGGGACGGGAGAAGGAAGGTAGAGACACATGTCCATCATGTCTCCAAGCGTTTATTTTACTTAGATTTATATGAGTATGGTTCTATATAGAATTAATTTCACTATTATAATTCCTATCGTTCTGTATTTCCCGGTACATATTTTCTTAGGGGTACTCCAATTTTCGACTAAAAAGGACGACTTTTAAACGGTTTTTCTTAACTGTACTACATGTATTTCATGACCCACCCCACATGTCCCCCCTGGACTTTGGACTGTAAGACAGGTGGTTCTAATAGTAAATCTCACTTTCCTCTATATCCAAGACTCTGTTCGTTTTTGATTTCATCAATTAATTATTATATAACTTGAATATTCACAATAAAGTAGAAAAAAGTCACCTTTTTTATATCCAATGTTGTTCTTCGTTCTTATATATCGTTTTCCCTTTGATGGTGGTTATTCCTGTTTATATATCATTTCCGACATCTATTCGGTGAATTCATTGATCTTACTTTCTGTTTTCAACATTTTAGTCAATATTTATTTTATTTCTCATTTCCCTATATATATAATTCTACGTTTTATGCTGTAATTAGTGTATTTTTACATCCTCCTCTTGTTTTTCACATTGAGAAAATCTTTCACAAAATCGAATTTACGAAATTTTGTTCACCTATATAAATGTCCAGTTGAATATAATTGGAGTACCATTGGTGTTCGGTCTTTGGATGACATTGATGTATTTTTGATCTCTCCTTCCTTCAGTTCATATGATGATTTCTTTTAATAGTTTCGTACTCCCTTCTCTGATGTTTTCTTCTTTTCTTGATATCTTTGTACTTTTGCTCATTGTTTTACTGTTAATATATAGATAGTTATTATTGAAATTTAAAGTTACTTGATTATTGAGGTTAGTTTGTGTCGCACCGACTAACCTAACCCTTTTTCTTTTGTTTTTTGTTTTTTGTTCTGAGTAGATATATGACGAATGTTCTCTAAATAAAATTTCTGTGTGTATCTGACTTTCACTTCCCTATATTTTTCTATAAGGTACGTTTACGTTTGTCCATCTTTTGAACAACATAATAACCCGTCGTTATCAGTATAATTTCATCTAAAATTTTATTTGAGATCCGTTACATATACCTACGACTCGAGTGAAGGAAGGTACCCATGTGGTTCTAATGTTTATAAATTTCTCGTTGATAACTACGTTTTCTGGTTTCAGATCTTCTTTTATATAAAATGTTGATTTCTATATTTCTTCATCGGAGATACACAACACATCCTCTCCTCTTCAACACCGTATTAGTTCTTATGGTGGAGTCAATCCATTTAGTGTTCAGTACTCTTTTAATGTTGACGTCTATAAGAGGTGTCCTCGTTCCCGAGAGGTCTGACCCCTAGAACGTGGTCCTTCTGTTCGGGAGTCTTAAAAACCGAAACTTCTCGTCTTTCTGGGTTAAAGTACTTTGTGTCTTCAGACAACCTTTATCTCTGAGGTGAGAATATCCCGTGAGTGTTTTAGAGTGTAAGGTTCTACGTCCTGTCTACGTCAGTAAACTTTCCTCTGACTCAGTCTGGATGGACGTCTAGGACTTCTCAAAAGACCTCTCCGTCCTCCGTTGACCTCGAGTGGGATTCCTGTATCTGTGACCCTGTCGACAAAGACCCTCGAGTAAGATGGTACGCTTGTGTACGTCCGTTCTTGGTAAAACCTCAGGAATAAATGATATTGACACTGAACTGAGACGGATCGTCGTGGTCACGATCCTCGAGAGTACGATTCGTTTGTCCGGGCAACGCTCCTGTCCCCAAGTCCGGCGTCGGCTACACCCTGTGCTTCGTACACCGTATTCGGGAGAACCTCCTCCAGTGGTAGTCGGGTTTGTATTTCGCTGGCTCGTCTGTTACGTACTTGACGTCTCGTTAATGTGTTTTCTTTACGAACGCGTCAATTCTTGACCCTAAGTGTTGTCTAAGGGGTTGGACTCCTAGGTCTTTTCCCTGACTCTTGGGACTCTCTTAAACTACAACCTCCGGTCACCATAAACTAATGTCTTAATGGTGTTTTGACCCCTTTGTCTGAGAACCTCCCGTGTTTGTTTTGAAACACGTGTGGTCCTCGGTCCTCTTTCCCCGTCACAGGAGTGTTCTCTAAGTCGGTCTGAACGAACACTCACAGGTCCTCAAGGACCGTCTCCGTACCCAACTGTCACCGGACGACACCCCAATCCCCACGACTTAAGTTATTACGTCCGTAGTCAGGAAAATTTTGGGTCACGGTATTATTGTGGATGGTATCAAACGGGAATCCGGTTTGTTGTCCCTCCCTTGTGTGACGCTGGCTAGTTGTCTTTTAGTCTACTTTCTAAATGACTCGTACCGTTCGGGTCGTCTTGTTCTGGGTCAAAGAGGAAGTCAGTCAGAGAGGGTTGTCCTTCGAAAGGATTCGGAGAATAGGAATAGGTGGTCTCTCGTCTGTCATATTTTTGGTGTAGTGTTTTTTGATTGGTTTGACTAATGTACGGAACAGATTGATTTACTTTGACATTCGTACAGTACATTCCCGTGGGTTATACCTGTCCTGTACCACCTCTCAAGACTGTTTTGCACCATGTGACCGTTTCCTTTGTCGTTCGGTGAAACTATGAGAACGAAACTCTTGGGTTACTTGTCATACTTTTACACTTGTCTATAATGTGACTTTCTACTTGAAGGGTCTATAAATCCACGGGTTATATGATGACCTCTTCTCACCTCTTTATTGATGTCTTTCTTACTTCTCTACCTCGGTTTCTCTTTTGTCACGTGTCAACACCTACACTGACCATTTCCTTTAATTCAGGTTACGACATTTCTGGTTATAACTTATCCTTGAACCTTTCGACCAGGTACTTAGTTTCATTTAACCTTCACCAGTTTGTCCTCTACTGTTCTCACTTGTAGTTATAAAATCATTAGTCACTTAATTTTACCCGACCTTACCTGCTTAAATTAAGTCTACCGGTAATATAGATGACACCCGTCTTTAGGGAATAAACTTTACCTCATAGGGAGTGTTAGTTTTTTTTTTTATCAGACTTTACGTCAGTCAAGTCAAGTCCACGAGTCATCTCGGGTGTAGAAACACTGGGGTACCTGACATCGTATGACTCGAAGGGACCGGCAGTGGTTGAGGACCTCAAACGAGTTTGAGTTCAGGTAGTTCAGTCATTACGGTAGGTTGGTAGAATAGGAAACTTCAGGGGAAGAGGAGGACGAAAGTTAGAAAGGGTCGCAGTCCCTTTAGGAAAAAGGTAACTCAGTCAAGAAGTATTGTTCACCGGTTTTGTAACCTCAACGTCGAAATCGTAGTCAGGACGGTTACTTATAAGTCCTGACTAAAGAAAATCCTAACTGATAAAACTAGGGGAACGTCAGGTTCCCTGAGAGTTCTCAGAAGAGGTTGTGGTGTCAAGTTTTCGTAGTTAAGAAACCGGGAGTCGAAAGAAGAGTCAGGTTGAGAGTGTAGGTATGGACTGATGACCTTTTTTTTGTATCGAAAATTTCCTACCTAGAAACAGCCGTTTCATTACAGAGGTAAAAAATTATACGATAGACCCAACCAGTATCGAAAAGAAGGTTCGTCGTTCGTAGAAAATTAAATTACCGACGTCAGTGGTAGACGTCACTAAAACCTCGGGTTCTTTCATTTCAGACGGTGGCATAGGTCAAAGGAGTAGATAAACGGTACTTCACTACGACCCAACCTTCTTCGTGTTCGACCTTAGTTCTAACGGTCCTTTTTATAGTTATTGGAATCTATACGTCTACTGTGGTGGGAATACCGTCTTTCACTTCTCCTTGATTTTTCGGAGAACTACTTTCACTTTCTCCTCTCACTTTTTCAACCGAATTTCGAGTTGTAAGTCTTTTGCTTCTAGTACCGTAGACCAGGGTAGTGAGGTAACATTTATCTACCCCTTTGTCACCTTTGTCACAGTCCGATAAAAAACCCCGAGGTTTTAGTGATGTTTACAACTAACGTCAGTACTTTAATTTAATTTTACTTTAAGAATGAGGAACTATCTTTTCAATACTGGTTGGATCTATCGTATAGGTTTTCGTCTATGTAATGAAACGGTTGTTTCCAGGTAGATCAGTTCCGATACTAAAAAGGCCACCAGTATATACCTACACTCACAACCTGACACTTCTTTCGACTCGGGACTTCTTAACTACGAAACCTTGACACCACAACCTCTTCTGGGAACCTGACGTTCCTCTAGGTTGGTCAGGTAAGACTTCCTCTAGTCGGGACCCTAAAGAAACCTTCCTTACTACCACTTCGACTTTGAGGTCATGAAACCGGTGGAGTACGCTTCTNCCCCCCAAACCCCCGTCCTCCTCTTCCCCTTTTGTCTCCTACTCTACCGACCTACCGTAGTGACTGAGCTACCTGCACTCAGACTCACTTGAGACCCTCAACCACTACCTGTCCCTCCGGACCGTACGACGTCAAGTACCCCAGCGTTTATCAGCCTGTGCTGACTCCCTTACTTGACTTGACTTGACTTGACTACCCTGGTCTACGGTACTAGATTCAAAAACTTATAACTCAAAATTCAGTAGAAAAAGTGAGAGCAGAAAGTGAAAGTAGATCTCCGAGAAATCAATGAGAAGTAAAAGACGGTATTTTCACCACAGACTTATATGCTCCAATAACTATAAAGAGGACCGTTACAACTAAGGTCGAACACGGAGTAGGTCGGGCTGTATAACGTACTACATAAAATATATATTCAATTTATTCGTCCCAAAGTTATATGTCCAAACAACATGAGGAAAGGGACAAACCTTGGTCAGACAACAAGGTACAGGATAAGATTTACAATAAAGAACTGGACGTATGTCTAAAGCGTTTTCCTTTCAGTCCACCAGCGATAAGAGTAGAGAACATGTTAAAAGGTGTCAAATAACACTAGATGTGTGAGTCTCCGTAACCGTGTTAGTTGTTTCTCCTTCATCTACAAAAAGACCTTTAGAGAACGAAAAAGACACTAGGTTGTCTACAACCGTTACACTAGAGACCAAGGAGATAGAAAAGATATGGGCCGAACTTGTAAAAGTTCAAGTGTCAAATACATGAAAACTTCGGACCGGACTTATTAAAACTCTTATTCAAACGATCGTACATACTACTCACGTTAACACGTCATCAGACTTGTAAGAAACTGTAACGGGAAGAAACCCTGACCTTACTTTTGAGTGAAAAAGGTCAGGACACCGGTGACGACTCAAAAGATTTAAAAGACCGGGTAACTTACGTCGGGAAATTGACTTTACGTCATGAATCTACGTTAGAGTTTTTACTGTCTTACTAGAGACAAGTGAAGCTTCCGTTTGGTATGTTATAGATTCATTAGGTTCACATACGGGGATAGTATTACGTTTTCTTCGACCTACCAAGAAACTCCAACTTTCAACTTCTCCAACTTAACAAGATACAATTGGATGTTTTGGAAGATCTCGATTGTAGTTTTTTCAATAGAAAAAGTTGTATCTTCAGACCTTAGATTTTAATAATTCGGTTCTCTATCGACCTCATTGTCCGTTCAATCCGGAACCTCATGTTTTTCTACGTGTGGTCTCCGGTTAGCTCAAATCGGTTCTCTTACGTGACCAGTATCGTTCGTGGGAGTAGGTTGTTGTGTTCTCTCCCGAGATGTGTACCTGTAGTGGTCTACCAGTTATGGCTTTAGTCTAACTGATATAAGAAACGTCCACTTCTACCTCTTCGGGATATGTCGTTGTTTTCGTTCTGTCCCTCGACTGACACCGAGTCTATTATTTGAGAAATAACTTTTTAAGTCTAAATTTAACTTCTTTCGTCCCTTTTGTCGATCTGGTAAGTCCATAATAGATTTAGTTTACGAAATACTAATATGTCACCTGTACTGTTTATCTAAGTTCCCTAATCTAAACTATCTGTCTCCCGGACTTTTTGATACTTACCTCCTAGTACTGACACATTCTCCGTCACCAGTTCTGGTACGGATTCTTTTTATTTACATTTTTCCGTTTTACAAACAACCTCCTCCGGAACGTTTATCAACTCTTTTCTTCTCTTCGATTTTCGTTTCTTCTTTTCCCTTCTACGTGGGAAGACTTACGTCTTAAGATTTCTTTTCGTTCCTCGTTATTCTTTCGGAAGAATTGATACGTTACGTTTCTTTGTCTCCTTTTGTTATCTTACCCTTTATGATATATAGAGAACTTCTTTGAATCTCTATGGTTCTTCGGTAAAGTACGTTTATACCCGTGTTACTTCCTGTCTTTACCACATCTGGATTGTCTTCGTCTTCTCTACTTCTTCTTCACCGTTCCTTTGTGTCTTTTTGATATCTTTTTTCTCGAATTACTGGGTCTATTGGTGCTACCACACTAGTGAGTGGATCTTGATCTGTAAGACCTCACACTTTAGGTCACTCGGAATCTTTCGTAGTGATACTTGTTTCGATCACCTCCACTTACTTAAGGTCAACTCGATAAAGTTTAGGATTGTCAACTACGACACTTGTACGACGTGAGTTATATAGTCGTTTAAACCTTTTGAGTCGTCACCGGTGTCCTGACCTTTTCAAGTCAAAAGTAAGGTTAGTGTTTCTTTCCGTTACTGTTTCTTAGAAGTTAGATGGTGTGTTAACGTGAGTATCGTGTGCGATCGTTCACTTACAAGTTTTAAGAGGTTCGTTCCGAAGTTGTAATACACTTGACTCTCCTATAAGTTCGACTTAAATTTTTTCTGTCTCCCTGATCTCTAGTTTTACGGTTGTAGACAACCCAGTAACTTTTTCGTTCTTTAAAGGTCTTTTTTTGTAGATGAATAGGAAATAACTTGTACGGTCTCGGAAACTGATACACCTACCGTCGTTTATCACCTTTTCAGACGTTCTCTACCCTCATTCTCTAGTGGAATAGACGGAAGACTCTTTAGACATAAGTCCAGTTCTTCGTTGTCAATCACGGTCTTAACATTACTACCTGACCAAGGTTTAGTCCTTTCCTCATACAGTTCAGACATATAACAGTGGGATGAATAAATTGAATTTTCTTCACATGTAGTACACTTTACGACCCGACCTATTTAGTGTCCGACCTTAGTTCTGATGACCCTCTTTATATTTATTGGAGTCCGTAAGTATACTGTGGTGAGAATACTGACTTTCCCTTCTACTTAATTCTTGGAGTACTACTTTAACTTTCTCCTCTCACTTTTTCAACCGAATTTTGAAAACTTTTTGATTCTAGTACAGTAGGTCAGGGTAGTGAAGTACCATTTATCTTTCCCTTAGGAGTTTTGTCACTCTGTAACCAAAAGAACCTGAAGTTGAAACGACGTCTACCACTGAAGTCATTAATGTAATTTTCTACAAATGAGGAACTATCTTTTCAATACTGGTTGAATCTGTCGTATGACTTTTCGTCTCTATAATGAAACCGTTGTCTTAAGACAGTTAGTTTCAGTACAAAAAAGGTTATCAGTTCAGGTCATCACAACCTGGTATTTCTTTTGACTCGTGACTTCTTGACTACGAAAACTTGACACCACAACCTCTTCTGACAACTCTCAGTGAACTTGACGTTCCTTTAGTTTGGTCAGTTAGGATTTCCTTTAGTCAGTACTTATAAGTAACTTTCCTGACTACGACGTCGACTTTGAGGTTACGAAACCGGTGGACTACGTTTCTTGACTACTTGACCTTTTCTGAGACTACGACCCTTTCTAACCCCGTCCTCTACTTCCCCTACTACCGCTTACTCGACCAATCTACCGTAGTGATAGAATTACGTGTACTCAAACTCGGTCGAGGACTTAACCACTACTGTTTCTTAGGACCGTACGACGTCCGGTACCCCATAGTCTCTTAGTCTGTACCGATTCACAGACTCGACTTGACTAGACTTTGTTTATCCCTACCTATATATCGGAATAGTTCATTGTTATCCGAAGATATACTGAAGGACTCGAGTGTCAGTAAAGTACTACACCGAACCAGATGATCTCTCGGGTCCTAGAACAATGTATTTGGTCAAGTGACAGCGACAGGAGAAAGAGTCAGAATGGGTGACTACCCGAGGACATGCTTGAGGTCCTGGTGGTCCAGGGACGTTGGTCTCTGGGACCCTGGTTCGAGACGTTTAGTCAATCGACCGTAATGGGGTCCTGATGGAGTCGATGATCGGACAACAATCTTCTGAGTCGGTTGTGTGTTCGTTCTTTTGGGATTTTATGGTTGGGTGACCTGGAACTAGGACGGGTAGTCATCCGGTTGTGTCTGAGACACTATGGGACCTATGACGTCGGTCACACAGTCTTTGGTCGAGGTGGGTTGTCCTTCGGTTGTGGTCAAAGTCCCTAGGGTTTATAAACCAGGGTGTTAATCGTGGAATTTTGATAGAGACCCTTTGGTACCAGGACATTAGACTCTGGGGTCCTGAACCTTACGGACGGTTACCCGGACGTGATCGAATTTTAGACCGAAGTAAGTGACCACCTTTACATAGTTGGACCCTAGTTCAAGGTGTTTGGTTCCCATTCGTGGTCAAAAACTTTTCGGGTCTTTGATATCGATCGGTAATGTTCTAGGTCGGACCATGTGATCGTTAGACTGGATCTAGACCTTTGGTGTCGGGACGTTGGTCGGTACGGTCATACGTAAAGACAGGTGGTCACTCGGTCATGATTGTGGTCCTCGGTGACCTTAAGGTTTTCGTCGGTGAAGAATTGAACCAGGACGGTTAATCGGTCTGGATTCTCATCGGTGTTGATGGTCTAATGGTGACATCAGTCCGACGATGTTGTCTTCCTGGGTACGTCAGGTATATCCCTATGGGGTCTTATATACCGAGACAACTGGTTTATCCTTACGTAACAACCCTGTATATCGTATAGAGAATTTTTCCGGCGAAGAGATTCTAAATATTTGTATTGGTTTTTTTGTCTATATACCTTTATTTTCGTTCTCTTAATCCTTTTTATTTAGTCGTCTCCTTACACAAAGTTTTCTTCCTTGTTCAATTTTGGGGTTTTCTTGATTCACTTCACCTCTATCCGTTAGATGGGTGTTTTCACAAGTCTCATTGATAACATTTCCTACTAGTTTCTTAAACATCTGTAAAACTACTACTGGTAGTACTGGATAAAAATATATATATAGACGTTATTCGTCAATTCTCTATTTGATTTTTAATACGTTTAATACTACCGTTTTTGTCACACTCCTCTTCCCTGATTTTTAAATCCCTGTAACTTTATACAAACCATAATCCTTTAGTTGTTGAATTTTATTAGTACATAACTAACGATTTATATTTAGAGTACCGTTACTTTTCTGTTTTTAAATATCATCGATATGTATGCATACATTCTATTTCCTTAGGTTTGTATTATTTCTATCAGTGGTCTAGTGTTCCCTTCTCTTTTTTTTTCTTATTTCTTTGATTTTTCTTGACTTTTATTGGAGTTTGTTGATTCTTTTACCGTCGTTTATGTATATCAGGTATTAGTGAAATATATTTACAATTTACAAGGTTATTATTCTGGGTGTCACTCTTACCTATGTTTTTATACTAGTTTATGACGGACCTTCTCTATGAAAAGAAGGTCATAAATAAATTTACATTTATGTGTGTCTAAATTTCCGTTCCCTATCTTTTTCCATAAGGAACGTCTTCCCCATTCTTATGAACATAGTCTGTTTTATTTGAAATTTTGTTTCTGATATTGTTCTCTATGTCTCCTGTAATGTATTACTAGTTCCCAAGTTTGGTTTCGTTTTATATATTGTTAACATTTATATATATATGTGGGTTCCCTAGTAAATTTATTGTATTTCGTTTATAATTGTCTATTTTTCCTTCTTTAACTACCATCGTTATCGTAAGTTTATATATTTCGTTTATTATTGTCTGTTTTTCCCTCTTTACCGGTTGTTATCGTCCCTGAATCGTTGGACGACTGTAGTTACTTATTCAGTATTTTAATCCTTTAAATATTTACTGGACAGAAGTTTATTACGTAATCTGGTTTACCTGAATTGTTTATTTGTATAGTATGAGATAGGTCTGGTCGACTTATACGTAAGAAAAAATTCATGTGTATGTTATAAGAGGTCCTATCTCGTGGACGAGTCATTGTTTTATTTGGAGTCATTCTTTTAACCTTAGTATAGTTCGTAGAAAAGATAGACGACAGATATTCTAATCTTTAGTTGATTTTTTGTGTGTATGTGTGTGTGTGTGTGTGTGTGTGTGTGTGGTTCTTTGTACTTACACACCGATTTGTTAAATGATGTTGTTAAATGATTTGTTGGTAACTTAGTGACTTCTTTAGTCTACTTTTTTTTTTATGGACCTCTANCATTCTTTTAACCTTAGTATAGTTCGTAGAAAAGATAGACGACAGATATTCTAATCTTTAGTTGATTTTTTGTGTGTATGTGTGTGTGTGTGTGTGTGTGTGTGGTTCTTTGTACTTACACACCGATTTGTTAAATGATGTTGTTAAATGATTTGTTGGTTACTTAGTGACTTCTTTAGTCTACTTTTTTTTTTTATGGACCTCTATTTACTTTTTCTTTCGTGTATTAGGTTTTAAATACCCTACGTCATTTTATTTAAGATTTCTCCGTTATATATTATTTTCAGATGGAGTCCTTTAGTCCTTTTAGAGTCTATTTATTGGATGGGTATATAGAATAACCTTAAAAATCGGTGTCGTTAGTCTGTTCTTTTTCCTTATGTTCTTTGGGTTTGACCTTTCTTTTTATTTATGTATTTATTTTGACAGTGGAATATGTCTACTGTATCGTGATATGTATCTTGTAGGATTTCCATTGTGGTTTTTCGATGATCTCGAGTAATTACTTAAACATCCTATGTTCTAAATATACGTCTTTAGATGACACAAAGATATGCTATTCTTGTTTGACAGTGTTTCTGTTTAATTCCTTGGTTGGGGTAAATAGTAACGAAGTTTCTCTTGTTTTATAGATCCTTATTTTGATTCCTCCATTTTCCGGATCAACTGAAGAAGAAGAAGAAGAAGAAAAAAAAAAAATTCAGACTTATCCTAGGTGCACAAGTTCCGTATCAATTCACTTTTATAGATAAACGATTATATACTTTTGGTTTATAAATTTCGAATGACGGACATTTTATATGTACTGTATGAACTTAGAAATCACCAATATTAGAGTATTCGTCAGTAAAACGAAAATAATGTCATTTTACTGGGTTATCCGTAAGTTGTTTATAACATCCTACTGAAGGAATCAATTTTTCACTGCTCTAAATTTTAGTCTAAGATCTTTGATAGGACCACCGAGTCACCATTTCTTAGGTGGACGGTTACGTCCTGTGTACTCAAACTAGGGACCCAGTCCTTATAGAGGACCTCTTCCTTGACCGTTGGGTGAGGTCATAAGAAAAGACCCTTTGTGGTACCCGTCTCCTCTGACCACCCGATATGAGGTACCTTAGAGTATCAACCTGTGATGAATCACTGAGTTGTTGTTGTTGTCGTGTAAGACACCACGTCCTTAGATTTAAACCCCCGAAGGGTCCCCCGAGTCACCCATTTTCTTGGACGGACGTTACGTCCTCTATGCCCAAACTAAGGACACACCCTTCTAGGGGATCTCTTACCGTTCCGTTAGGTGAGGTCATAAGAACGGACCTCTTAGGGTACCTGTCTCCGTGGACCGACCGATGTTAGGTATCCAGTGTTTATCAATCTGTACTGACTTGACAAACTCGTACATACGTGTTCTTGGACATAATAAAATGTATCTACATGACATTTTTTAACCTTTCGTGTAAACTCGTTTAAACTTCAACATGGACCAGAAACCACGAATCTACAATACGTCCTTCTCCTAAGATACCCCTGGTAGTTCAGTAACAGTCTGAGAGAAGTCCGAGACAGGAAGGAAAATATGGTGTGGTTAGACACACCAAAAAAAAAAAAAAAAANAAAAAAAATTACAAATGGAGCCTTAAGACGTTTGATTGACTATGGGAGATTGTTTAGGGAAAAAAGAATGATATTAACCTGAAATGACAGACGTTTATTATTATGATTTTATGTACGATAAATATTTTCTTCATTCACTTCGATCTTTTACAATTCACGGGTTTCAGAGTACTGGCTACTACCGTCTACGTTCCCTGGGTTTAATAGACGGGATTTTTTGCATTAATATCTGTAGCATGGAAATAGGTGAAAAATAGAGAAGTGTGTGTAAAACGACTCATATATTTTACGACCTCAACTCCTTTTCTTTTCAGATTACGAATTACGTAGTATCTTTTTAAAAATTATTATTATCATTAACTTATGATCTCACTAAATTGAGTATAAAAGAATCTTATAATATATTAAAATAAGATAATACGATAAACCCCTAATTAAAATGATATCCTTTCTTTGTGACTCAGAAAACGAAATGAAACCTTTTGAGGTGTAAGACGTATTTGTAAATAAAGAAATATATTTGTAAAATATGTGAAAAATATATTTGTATTGTAAATAGAGTTTTTACGTAGCATCACCAAATTATAAAATAAAATACTTATGGAAAAAGTTTCGACACGAAAACCTTTTACAAAAACTATCAAGTTATATATTGATTTCTCCCTCATTACGTACTATGACCTACGAACCCCGACCACGTTACTCTACTGAGTTTCCCTACCATACCCCTCCCTCCTCTCTCCCATCAAGTCCTACCCCTTGTACGCATATGGACACCGTCTAAGTACGACTACATACCGTTTTGGTTATGATCTAACATTTCATTAATTGGAGGTTAATTTTATTTATTTAAATATAATTTTTTTCTTTTTTGGAACTTTGAGGATCTGGTCAAAGATTCCATAGTCTACTACTTAAGGATCTAATAACATCACCGATATTTAGATTCTTCGTTAATCTAATGACTTTGACTCTCATCTTTTAATAGTCTATTTTGGTACCGAAGATCAAATCTTACAATTGTTTTTCTTATAACGATTATCGATTTATCACCATTTTTATTCATCGTCAACTTTATCGAGTTACGAAAAAATGGTATTATAAATAGTAGTTTTCTTTTGAAGTAATTTTATTTTTATTTTCTATTCGTGATTGCAATATGTAAACTTTTACATAGACGTATTTCCACCTAATTAGACTAAAATATTTATCGTTAGATCTTGTTTAGTAGTTTTATTTCAAATAAAACACAATAGATATATTCATATAATAGATGAATATTTTAAAAATTTTCAATTTTTTTAAGTAAGTTTGTATGGTTATATTATAAATTTGACTCCGAACAAAATAAACTTTTAAAAAGATCGTTTAATAATTTGTTTATAATAAAAGATGGGTTTTGTCTAGATTTGTAAATAAGACGGTATTATCTGGGTATTTCACTGGGGGTTTAGAAGTCCATAATTTGTAATATATATATATATATATATTAAAATGAAATAAAATGAAATGTTATGACATAACCAAAACGGTATGTAGTTGTACTTAGGTGTTACCTACATGTACTCAAGGGTTAGGACTTGGGGGGAGGGCGGAGGGAAGGGTATGGTAGAGAGACCCAGTAGGGTCACGTGGTCAGGGTTCAAGGAAACCGAAAATCGAAAGTAAATACGTTATAAATCAGAAGTCTCCGTGGTTTTGAAATAAAAATTAAATAACTAGAAACACTCGTAAATGAGTAAAAGTTAAACTTTAAAAATTTATTCTTGAAAAGAAAATTTAATAATCTATGTGTATTTTATTCTTACTTTCTACCCTGGTTCCTTCTTAAATTCGATATGACAAAGTCTCGGAAAAGGGTTTATGAAATCCAGATTACAACAAAGGTGTTTAAATTCCACACAATTACATAGTCTGTATAAATGTTTTAAACAAAATTACTTCACATACGAAATTTATTAATAAATACGAACATTCCTGTGTCTGTTAATATAAAAAGTTTAAACAAAAATCAGAAATCAACTTTTGTCTCAACGTAACCTAAACTTTGTAGTAACATTAGGAAACACCAAATATAGGATACACACTTTGGTGATATTCGTCGTGGAAATAGGTCTCGTCTTAGTTATAAGGACCTACCACGAGTGACTATAAATATATTTGTACTTGTTCATCTACATACTTTTTTTTTTAGGACTTTTAGGCTCCTCTATTTATTATCTTTTATTGATATCTTTTATTGATAGTTTTAATTATCTAAACTTAAATCTTTTATCTAGAGGTTACAAAAAAGATATCTACACTGTCAAGAATTATTTCCACAGAACCCCTTCCTTGTAAAAATTTCAGTCCAACCGAAGTCAAGTCAAGTCAAGTCACTGAGTCAGCACAGACTGAGAAACGCTGGGATACTTAACGTCGTACGGTCCGGAGGGACAGGTTGTGGTTGACGACCTTAAGTGAGTTTGAGTACAGGTAGCTCAGTCACTACGGTAGGTCGGTAGAATAGGAGATAACAGGGGAAGAGGAGGACGGTGGTTAGGGAGGGTCGTAGTCTTATAAAAGATTGCTCAGTTGAGAAGTGTACTCCACCGGTTTCATGACCTCAAAGTCGAAATCGTAGTAAAAAAAATTTCTTTAGGGTACCGACTAGAGAAAGACTTACCTGACCAACCTAGAGGAACGTCAGGTTCCCTGAGACTTCTCAGAAGAGGTTATAGTGTCAAGTTTTCGCAGTTAAGAAGCCACGAGTCGAAAGAAGTGTCAGGTTGAGAGTGTAGGTATGTACTGATGACCTTTTTGGTATCGGAACTGATCTACCTGTAAACAACAGTTTCATTACAGAGACGAAAACTTATACGATAGATCTAACCAGTATTGAAAAGAAGGTTCTCGTTCACAGAAAATTAAAGTACCAACGTCAACGTCAGTGGTAGACGTCACTACCGAATCCGAGTCAATTTTGAAGAAATTTTGTACCACCTAAGTACGACTACATACCGTTTTGGTTATGTCATAACATCTCAATTTTTTTTTTTTTTGCTTTTTTCTTTTTTTTATACAATGTGCTTAGAAATATACTGTGTGTGTGTGTATAGTCTCAATATAGACTGTATTTTATCTTCTTTTTAATTCTATTGGAACTTAAAGGATACAAAGAACAGTGTTGGATGGTAGATGCGGATAGAGGACGAAGAGTGTAGAGATTTTTGTTCCTATTTTAAGAGAAAGGTTCTTTCTATACTGGACAGTCTCGTACTACTAGGAAATAAGAGTTATCTTTTCAGGACGAGACGGAATTTGTTAGTGGTGAAAGAACTAGGAGTCCTTGGAACCCGATTAAAGTGAGGAGAATAGGGGTCGTAGAACAATTTTGAAGATAACATTGTGAGTGACACGACAGAACCTTAATAGAATTCTATAAAAAAAGGAATAGAGAGAACGGGTGGTCTGACATATAACCTTGTGTGTGAAACCAAGTTATTGATATCATAGAAGACAATAAATTTTACGTATGTAGTGAAGATGTCTACTAAAATAGGGTCATTTAAATTTAATTTTGTTTTTGTTAGAAGACTTATTTTCTATCTCATATTATATAACAGAGTGTTTTAGGTATTGATTCACCTATAGTACAGAAACTTGAGGTTGACAAGACCGGAAAGAGAGTAAATTATCTCATTAATAAAGTTTTTATTTTCCATTAAATAATCCTTTCAATAAGTGTTCCAGAAACTACTCACGTTTGTGACACGAATGAGACACGAGATCGAGATAATTCCCTCTGGTCCCGGGGGAACCCCTTCGGACCTGTAGGAGTGTTGAAGGAGTCACTGGTGATACGTCCCCACTTACGATTATAGTTTTACATTCTCATACCAACCTAAAACAGTCATTCAACTTTTGTTTTTATAAAAACCCAGTGATTATTAACTCGTCGACCAGGAACTCACAAACCAAGAAAACTAATCTTGTTCCTGTCTCCTTTCTGAGGTATTGAGGAGAGAGTCACCATTGGATCCCTTTGTCATAGACACGTTTCAACTATAAATACAATTATACGAACTCCTTTACGTGAAAACCTCAATGAAAATAACGGGACTATACTCCCGTGTCTGGGTCAAAGAGACAGGGACCGTCATGTCTAAAACGTCATGGGACTGACCTTCCTCCTTTTTAGTACTATAGGGTAATGAAAGAACGTGTCTAAAGAGAAAAAAGGAGATGTGACTCGAACTTTTTTTACCCACTATCTCGATACATATGAAGATAAAATGATTTACGTAACGTAAAACCCGTTTCCTTCTGTTAGGTAAACCACATCTGTCCCCCTTTACAAGAATGTAGTTAGATACCATCTTTAATTAGATAAACGTTAATTTATCCATTTATAACTCTTTATCTTTCCTAAACCCTTTTACTAGAAACGAAGTTTGTACTGTAGAAAGTGACTATTGACATATCTCCTTAATAGAACACCTAAGTCACAGTATTACTTGTTTAAGAGTAGTGAAGATAATCAGATAGAAATAAGTCACGTTAAATATAAAATAAAAATGTGGAGACATTTCTGTTGACATAGATAAATCAAAATGGGTTTATGTAAAAAGAACAGTAAAGTGAATGACAACGTAACTTTTATTACTTTTACACTTCACTTAGTTTTACATATGCTTCTCAGTAGAATAAAATCCTGTACATTACGATTATTAAAATATCGTAAAGATGATAGAGTGAAGTTGTATATTAGTCAACGTAACGTTCCTGTCTTTTTTAATTGTTAACTCTCGTTTTTACTTGATCACAAAGATTTCTGTAAAGTGTCCATTTCTCTCTTGACACAAATTTTATTTCTATTTTGTCCTACATTGATAAATTATTATATGTTTAATAACTCTATTTTTGAACCCTCAATAAAAATTATCCTTGTTGGTTCTCGTTTAAAACTGTTAATTACTTCTCATTTTTACTTTAATTTTCTGCGAATGAGGAACCTTCTTTTCAATACTGGTTGGATCTATCGTATAAGTTTTCGTCTCTGTAATGAAACGGCTGATTCCAGACAGATCAGTTCCAATACCAAAAAGGACACCAGTACATACCTACACTCTCAACCTGACACTTGTTCCGACTCGCGGTTTATTAACTAAGAAAACTTGACACCACAACCTCTTCTGAGAACTCTCAGGGAACTTGACGTTCCTCTAGGTTGGTCAGGGAAGACTTCCTCTAGTTGGGATCCTAAAGAAACCTTCCTTACTAGGACTTCGACTTTGAGGTCATGTGACCGGTAGAGTACACCTCTCAACTGAGTAACCTTTTCTGAGACTACGACCCTCCCTAACCCCCGTCCTCCTCTTCACCTGCTGTCTCCTATTCTACCGACATACCGTAATGACTGAGTTACCTGCATTCAGACTCACTTAAGACCCTTAACCACTACCTGTCCCTCCGGACCACACGACGTTAAGTATCCCAGCGTTTCTCAGTCTGTGCTGACTCGGTGACTTGACTTGACTTGACTTTTGAAGATTCTCATTTATAAAACTTTTATTCGATTGACTTATGACGTATTTTACTCCTCACACCTTAGATGATTCTATTATTTTATGATGTATATTAATGATACCTACTATAGGTAAACATTTGTACGAGTTTTTCAGTTTTAATCAGTTTCATTTACTTTAGGAAGGACATTATAAATTTTGAAAAATATTGTAACTTAGGTTTACTGTAGGAGTTTTCATGTGCCGTGTAGAATGACCCCAAGTGAAAAGAAATAATTGGATGTAAACGTATGACAGTGACTCCTACGGTTCCTCTACCACACACTTTTATGGGGTACTAACAGTCTTACGGTTTAGGTTTGAAAGACTTGTGAAAAAGAGATAACGACGTGTGGTGTACGGGACCAGAGAGGACGTGTGAGGTCTAACCACTCCTAAAAATCTATAATAGAACATACATCACACTTGGTAGGTCTAAAATCGTGACTTTCAGGATATAGTGTTTGAGGACTTCGGGGTCTTTTAGTCCCACCATTATAGTCCTACCAACCAGAAGGTTGAACAAACGAGAAGTGTAATGTCGAAGACAGAATTCCACCAGAATCTTGGTCTTACAGTAGTCACGTCAAAATCCGTCTTTCCCCCTCTCTTGGTCAGATGGAGATATAAGGGATAACAGTGTCGTTTCCTCCAACTCTTTTTCACGGTCACACAGGACGTCTTCGACATCTGCTCTTTGTTCTTCGACAAAAAACCTCGTCAGAACTTAAAGTCATTTAGTCGTCAGAAAGTAACCCCGAACCGTCAACATCCCACGTCACGTGAATGTCCTTGGGTGGGAGTTTTTTTTTTTTTTTTTGATGTACAATGTGATCGTGACGTACGAACTCAACTTTGAGACACTTTAGTTTCCGACTGTGGGTCCGTCAACCACTCTGGTCTGCACAATTTCGTATAGTCCGTATGGTCATTCCCATTTCCTGAGGAGTCTTGGTCAGTAGGTGAAATTGAGTAACTACATGGAACGTTCCTCTCCTTTCTCCCTCTTCTTTTCTTCCTAAAAAACCTCTTATAAAATGATTTCCTCTGATCTTACTTCTTCTTTACTAACTTGTCAAAAGACAGTGTAAAAGGAAGGTAGTCACCAAAACCTCTAAAGAACTGAAATGAACTTAACTTAATCTCAAAAGACGTGTCCACTTGACTCTGATAATGTAAAGTTTGATAACACTAAAATAAGTCTTTCTATCTCTAGATTCCGAATCCCATTTTTTTTTTTTTTTTTCTGTCTCGTCACTCCTACTTATCTACTAATGAAAGAGTCAATCCAACCTTTCTTATTAGACGAACTTCTATTGGGTTTCAAACCAATAGTGAATTTTTTAACATACATTGAAAGGAACAGGAGTCTGTGACTGAGTTAAAGAGGTGTACGTAAAGAGGTATAAATTTATCCCCCCTTATTCTTATAGATCTAGGAGTATTAAAAAAATCTCTAGTCTTCTTTACCATATATAATGACCGTATATAATTGACGAATTGTTTTTTAATCAAAAATTACGACAATAACCATCATAACGACATATATCCGGAATTTTCATTTAACCTTTTTAGTGGTGTCTACATTGTATGACGTTTATAGACTATAGAGGAAGAGAGTATAAAGAATAAATTAAATAGTTTAGTGTACATGTTTTTACATTTTGAACGGAAACATTCATAACGTTATTAACCGACCACTGTAAAGAATTCCTTATTTAATTACTTTTAGGAGTAGGTCATTAAAGACCCTCCGTTTCCGATTGAACAAAGACGTTACGTATGATAAACAGATGGTTTCTGACTTTATTTTAGTACTCCAGGGATTTTTAAACGAGTAACATCTCCTGAAGTGACGGAAATTGAAAGAAGATTTCCCGTCGTACTCTCACTATACTATCTCTTAACGCCAGTTAAGGTGACGGAGCCTATTCTTATTCCATATTAATTAAAGAGGTTTTCTAAGAAGGAAGGAAAGAAAGAAAAAAAAAAAAAAAAGAATATAACAAAGGACAAAGAGGTACGACTCTCTTCGTCTATACACGTACCCATCCAAGGTTTCCATTTATACGATAAAAGTATGTAAACTCTTACTTGTGGGTGTTAAGTGTGTACACGTATATGTGTATATGTCTATATACGTACATACGTATCTTTGTCTTTGTGTCAAAAGGAATGTATCTGTTAACGAGTTTAAATAAACCATGGAACTCAGAAAAAAAAACCCCCCCCTCCCCCTTGTTCTCACTGACATGACAAAATATGTGGTGACGAAATAACAGAACTTTTCTTCGTACGTAAATGTGACAGAACAAAAACCAATATAGACGTCAAAGGAAACCCAAACCAACGAAATCAAAACTTTATCTTAAATGAAGTCTTTTAATCAATACCTCACGAGGACGATTCAACGAAGTTAGTACAGGTTGGTAAACGTTGGGGTATCTGTCGTCGGGTGGTCCGAGGAGACAGGGACACTAAGAGGTCCGTTCTTATGACCTCACCCAACGGTAAAGGAAGAGGTTTCCTACTCACTTTGTATTTTCACTTTCACTTTGTACTTTCACTTCAACGAGTCAGCACCGACTGGGAAACGCTGAAGTACCTGAAATCAGGTGGTCCGAGGAGGTAGGTACCCTAAAAGGTCCGTTCTCATGACCTCACCCAACGGTAAAGGTAGAAGTTCAATACCTTATAGTGTAATATTTACTTAAGTGACCTCTTCTTATAAAATTTTTAGTAATCTTCATTAAATAACATTTCGGGTTGTGATTTTCCCCTAATTCTTGTGTCTTTTACCCGGTTTCTTGATTTATCTGTAAAGAGGTTTCTTCTGTATGTCTACGGGTTGTTTGTGTACTTTTCTACGAGTTGTAGTGAGTAATAGTCTCTTTACGTGTACTTTTGGTGTTACTCCATGGTAAAGTGTGGTTAGTCTTACCGACGATAGGTTTTCAGATGCTCGTTATTTACGACCTCTCCACACCTCCTTTCCCTTGGCAGAATGTGACAACCAGCCTTACGTTTGATCAAGTCGGTGATACCTCTTGTCTCACCTCTAAGGAATTTTTTTGACCTTTATCTTGACGGAATACTGGGTCGTTAGGGTGGCGACCCGTATGTGTGGTTCCTTTGGTCTTAACTTTCTCTGTGCACACGGGGTTACAAGTAGTGTCGTGACAATATTATCAGTCCTGTACCTTCGTTAGATCTACGGGTAGTCGTCTACTTACCTATTCTTTCGACTCCATGTATATGTGTTACCTCATAATGAGTCGGTAATTTTTCTTATTAAACTTAGTCAAGATTGCTCCACCTACTTTGACCTCGGCTAATATGTCTCACTTCATTCGGCTCTTCTTTTTGTGGTTATGTTATATGATTACGTATGTATACCTTAGATCTTTCTACCATTACTATTGGGACATACACTCTGTCGTTTTCTCTGTGTCCACATATCTTGTCAGAAAACCTGAGACACCCTCTCCCTCTCCCACCCTACTAAACTCTCTTACCGTAACTTTGTACATATTATAGTATATACTTTACTTAGCGGTCAGGTCCAAACTACGTACTATGACCTACGAACTCTGACCACGTGACTCTGCTGGGTCTCCCTACCATGCCCCTCCCTCCTCCCTCCTCCCCAAGTCCTACCCCTTGTGCACATATGAACACCGTCTAAGTACAACTACATACAGTTTTGGTTATGTTATAACATTTCATTAATTGGAGGTTAATTTTATTTATTTAAATATAATTTTTTCTTGTGTAATACTTTATTTGTGACTGAACAAACGGTATCATTAAAAATTTGTTTAGAAATTACAAAGAAATAAAACTTCTCTTTTGTATAAACTAAATCATAATGTTAAATGTTGTTCATATTTAAAAATTTTGACTTTAACCTAAAAATTTTTTATAGAAACCCCCATATAAATTCTAAATTATTTAAAGTTTTTGTAAACAGTAGTATGGAGGTCCATAAAATAATTTGACAACCGTGATAAAAGTCTATTGATCCTGTATAATCGATCCGAATCTTTTTTCAAAACTTTAAGATTGAAAGGTATTTTTTTTTTTATAAAGCATGTTTTATTATGTATATAGAACGTGTCTTAATTCGTAAAGTCCTTCCCATCGTTTTATTACAAGTTTTAAAGGTTTGATGTGAAGTTGTCATGTACTTGACTCTTGAAGGTCTACAAGTTCGACGTAATTTTTTTACATCTCCTTTGTCTCTATTTTAACGGTTGTAGACAACCTAGTATCTTTTTCGTTCTATTAATTTTTTTTTTTTTGTCTTTGTTTTTTATAGATAAAGACGAAGTAACTGATACTATTTCGGAAACTGTCTGACCTAATGTTGTTTGATATCTGAGAACTTCTGTACCCTTATGGTCTGGTAAAATGGATGGAGGACACTTTAGACGTACATCCAGTTCTTCGTTCTCAATCTTAGTCTGTACCTTGTTGTCTGACCAGGTTTTAATCCTTTCCTCATGTAGTTCCGACATATTTGTTAATTACATATACGTCTCATGTAGTACATTTTACGACCCGACCTACTCCGTGTTCTACCTTAGTTCTAATGATCCTCTTAATATTTATTGGAGTCTATACGTCTACTGTGGTGGGAAAAACGTCTTTCTTTTCTCCTTGATTCCTCGGAGAACTATTTTTGGTTTCTCCTCTCACTATTTTGACCAAATTTTGAGTTTTAAGTTTTTTACTTCTAGTATCGAAGGTCAGAGTAATGAAGTACCGTTTATCTACTCCTTTGTTACTTTCACTGTCTGAAATAAAAGAACCAGAGGTTTTAGAACGTCTAGGACTGACGTCGGTACTTTAATTTTATACGAACGAAGAACCTTCTTTTCGATACTGTTTACACCTGCCGTATAATTTTTTCTCTATTTAACGAAACGTCTGTTTCCAGGTATATTAGTTTCGATACCGAAAAGATCATTAATACATACCCATACTCTCCACCTGGTATTTCTTTCGACTTACAGGTTCTAACTACGAAAACTTGACACCACGATCTCTTCTAAGAACTCTCAGGGAACCTGACGTTCCTCCAGTTTTGTCAGTTAAGATTTCCTTTAGTCAGGACTTATAAGTAACCTTCCTGATACGACTTCGACTTTGAGGTTATAAAACCGCATGACTACACTTCTCGGTTGAAAAATCCTTTCTGGGACTACGTCCTTTCTAACTTTCGTTCTCTTGCCCTGCTGTCTCCTACTTTACCAACCTACCGTATGGGATGAGTTACCTTTACTGAAACTCGTTTGAGGTCCTCTCCTACTTCCTGTCCCTCGGACGATACGACGTCAGGACCCCAGAGTTTTTCAACCTTGGTTGACTCATTGACTTCTTGTTGGTGTTCCTTCCCATCTTCCATATTACATTGGGTAGTGAGGAAGAGTCAGAATCATGAACTCTATGATACTATAAATTACGATATAAAGGAAAGAGGGAAAGGAAAACAGGAGGAAAGGAAAAAAAAAAAGGTATTTTTCTATAGGTTCTTTTATGATTAACACGAATAGGATAGTTAGGTAAAAATAAACGGGAGATGAATTTTTATTAATAAAAAATACAATATTATTCCAAATTCTTAAACATGTAAACTGGTGTTTAAATCACAAAATAATAAAACTCAAAAAACAAACAAACAAACAAACAATAAATCTTACTGACTCAGTCCGTCTCCTTATTAAATAAGCATCTCCTTTTTTTATACAGGTCGATTCACTGTCCTTTCAATTTTAAATCAGTTTCAACAAAATTAGATTTATAGTAAGTTTCTATACGTATCTTTGACTTCTTTTAAAATTTTACAATATTCTACTATAATCCCATCAGTCTTTCTGTAAAATACAAGTGTACTCAACGTTTATGTAAAATGACGATTTAGTCCATTTCCATTTTAGTAAGAAAGTGTCCATTTCACTGTCAACTTCGGAACACTATAACGGTAATAATTCTACCTTATTTCAAATTACATTATATCTCTTTACTTTTTGATAGTCCCGTCGTTACACAATTTTGTAATACAAACTAAGTATATAACGGTTATACTTATAGAGTCTTATTGGTCTCATCTGATAATAAATTTTTATGAAATACTAGTCAAGTGTAATTTTAATATGTTTCATAAAGAATTTTTATTTTGTATTGAGAGGGAAACGAGGAGAACCGGTGTAAATAAAGGGAGGAAAGAGAAGAAAAGAGACATATTGAGATATTTATAAAGACCTACAAGGACCGACATTTCTCAACAAAACTGTAATTGGATCCCCAAAATAGAAGACACGATATACCTACCTCTTGTGAACTCCGATGACATTCTCTTTCCAACTTTGGGTCTCCATCCTCCGAATTGAAGTCTTGAAATCTTGTAGTCTCTTGAGGACTGTAGTCCCTTTTAATTATCTTTTCTCGAGTAGGTTCAGAGGTATGGATGTGACTTTGTTTTGAGGTGGTTTCTCGGGTGTTCAAGGTCACGTTCTGTGTGGTTTGATTAAGAGGTCGTTTTGTCTTTGTGTTGGGACTTGTAATTTTCTGTCCGAAGGGTTTCGGTACGGTTCGGGTTTTGAGTGGTCACTTGTGAAGTAACGTGAGGTCTCTTCTCTAAGACGAGGTAGGTGGTCCAGTATATGTGTTCAAGGGGGTTGGTCCTTTGGAACTGTTGAGTGACGAGGTTAGGGTGTGTGTCCCTCGTCTGAGGTGTTAATTCTCTTTGGTGTTTGAAAGTCGGACATCTTTCCCGTAGAGTTTGTGTCGTTAGATTTGTTATACATTTCCATCTTGTTCCCTTCCTTGTACTGTTTTTGGCTGGTTTGGTTTGTCTTCTCCCCCTTGGCTGCCATCTTATTGACTCCGTCTTCTCTACTATTCACTCCAACTTCTGTCTTACCACCTTTATTTACTTGATCTCCCCTTTTTTATTAATTTTATTTACTCCTGTTGGAGTCTCTGACGACCCTGTTACTATTTATATATTTATAAACTTACTATCCACAGGGTCTTCTTCTGTTTTTCTTTCCAGTACTCTTTGATGAACTCCTCTATTATCAATTTTTGAAGGGATTTTACCCCTTCTTTTATCGGAGGGTTCAGGTTCTTTGGATCTTACAGGGTTTGTCCTATTTGGGTTCCACTTTGTGTGGTCCTGTGTATAATTAGTTTGATTGGTTTCAATTTGTGTTTCCTGTTTATAATTTTCTTCGTTCCCCTTTTGTTATTTAATTCGTGTTCCACTCGGGGTATTCCTTTTCTCGACTAAAAAGTTACCTTTGAGAAATATAGCCTTCCCTTACCGTCCTGTATTTCACTACTTTCCCCTTTTTGGTTTCTTTTGTTTTGTTTTGATATTGGTTCTAATGAGATAGGTCGGTTCCTAGAATGAGTCCATACATCCTCTTTAGTTTTCGAAATATCTGTTAGTTTTTGAATGTCTTTTCGTTTTTTGCTTGTTTGTTTTTTAAGTCGTGGTGGTTTTGTCGAGAAGTTGTTTACGATTTACTAGAAGATCTGGTAAGTCCATACTGGATTTAGTTTAGGGAATACTAATATGTCACCTTCATTCTTTATCTAAATTTCCGGATCTAGACTATGTATCTAACGGACTACTTGATACCTTACTCCAAGCACTGTAACATATCCTCTGTCCCTAGTTCTGGTAGGTGTACCTTTTCTTTACGTTTTTTCGTTTTACCGACAGACTCCTCCGGAATGTTTATCGACACTTTTCTTCTCTTCGCTTTTTGTTTCCTCTTTTCCTTTCTATATTCGTAGACTTACGTCTCAAGGTTTCTTATTGTTCTTCTCTATTCTTTCGGAAGAAGTCGCTAGCTACGTCTCTTTATCTCCTTTTGTTGTCTTAGCCTTTCTGATCTCTAGAGAAGTTCTTTTAATCTCTGTGGTTCCCTTATAAAGTACGTTTTTACCCGAACTATTTCCTGTCTTTACCATATCTGGTTTCTCTTCGTCTTCTATAATTCTTCTCCACCGTTCTTATGTATCTCCTTGACATGTTTTTTCTAGAAGTACTGGGCCTATTAGTACTACCACACTAGTGAGTAGATCTCGTTCTGTAGGACCTTACACTTCAGTTCACCCGGAATCTTTCGTAATGATACTTTTTTCGATCACCTCCATTACCTTAAGGTCAACTCGATAAAGTTTAGGACTTTCTACTACGACACTTTCACGATGTGAGTTATACGGTCGTTTAAACCTTTTGAGTCGTCACCGGTGTCCTGACCTTTTACAGTCAAAAGTAAGGTTAAGGTCTCTTTCCGTTACGGTTTCTTACGAGTTTGATGGCGTCTTATCGTGAGTAGAGTGTACTATCATTTCATTACGAGTTTTAAGAGGTTCGGTCCGAAATCGTTATGTACTTGGCACTTGAGGGTCTACAAGTTCGACCAAAATCTTTTCCGTCCTTTGGTCTCTAGTTTAACGGTTGTAGGCGACTTAGTACCTTTTTCGTTCTCTCAAGGTCCTTTTTTGTAGATAAAGACGGAATAACTGATACGGTTGCGGAAACTGACACACCTAGTGTTATTTGACACCTTTTAAGACTTTCTCTACCCTTATGGTCTGGTGGACTGGACGGAGAACTCTTTAGACATACGTCCAGTCCTTCGTCGTCAATCTTGACCTGTACCTTGTTGTATGACCAAAGTTTATCCTTTTCCTCATGAGTCCCGACATATAACAGTGGGATGAATAAATTGAACATACGTCACATGTAGTACTCTTTACGACCTGACCTTCTTTGTGTTCGACCTTACTGCTAACGACCCTCTTTATAGTTATTGGAGTCTATACGTCTACTGGGGTGGAATACCGTCTTTCACTTCTCCTTGATTTTTCGGAGAACTACTTTCATTTCCTCCTTTCACGTTTTCAACCGAATTTCGAGTTGTAAGTCTTTTGCTTCTAGTACCGTAGTCCAGGGTAGTGAAGTACCCTTTATCTACCCCTTTGTCACCTTTGTCACCGACTGAAATAAAAAGACCCGAGGTTTTAGTGACGTCTACCACTGACGTCGGTACTTTAATTTTCTGCGAATGAGGGACCTTCTTTTCAATACTGGTTGAATCTATCGTATAAGTTTTCGTCGCTCTAATGAAACGGTTGTTTCCAGGTAGATCAGTTCCGATACCAAAAAGGTCAGTAGTACATACCTACACTTTAAACCTGACACTTCTTCCGACTCGCGGCTTCTTAACTACGTAAACTTGACACCACAACCTCTTCTGAGAACTTTCAGGGAGCCTGACGTTCCTCTAGGTTGGTCAGGTAAGACTTCCTCTAGTTGGGATCCTAAAGAAACCTTCCTTACTACGACTTCGACTTTGAGGTCATGAAACCGGTGGAGTACGCTTCACAACTGAGTAACCTTTTCTGAGACTACGACCCTCCCTAAACCCAGTCCTCCTCTTCCCCTACTGTCTCCTACTCTACGGACTTAGCGTAGTGACTGAGCTACCTGGACTCAGACTCACTTGAGGCCTACAACCACTACCTGTCCCTCCGGACCGCACGATGATAAGTATCCCAACGTTTATCAGTTTGTACTGACTCGCTGACTTGACTTGACTTTCCTAGAAGAGATCAGTCTTTTACGTCTTTTCCAAATATCTTTACTTGGGTTTTGTTGTTCTATTAATCATTACCTTAGTATAAATAGTTATTAATGGAATTTACATTTACCCAATGTTCGAGGTTAGTTTTCTGTTTCTGACCGGTTTACCTATGTTTTTGTTGTGGGGATATACACGACAGATGTTTTATGGGTGGAGTTTGGATCCCTGTGTATGTCTGAATTTTACACCCCGACCTCTTTCTATAAAGTACTTTTACCTCTGGTTCTCTGTCGTCCTCATGGTTATGAGTATAGTCTATATTATCTGAAACTTTATTTCTATCACTATTTTATTTTTCCTCCTGAGGTGTATTACTAGTTACATAGTTATGTTCTTCCTCTATATTCTTAATATTGATATATACGTGGGTTGTATCCTCATGGAGTTTTGTACTTCGTTGACGATTGTTCATACTTTCCACTTTAATTGTCATTGTGTTATTATCACCCCCAGAAATTAGGGGGTTAGTGTCGATTCCCCATCTAGTTGGTTTGTCTTTTAATTGTTCCTTTGTCTTCGAAATTTCACATGTTACTCGGTCAATCTGGATTAACTATAGATGTTCCTTAAAGTGGGACTTTGTCACCTAAAGGGAAAAAAGAGTTCACGTGTGTCTTGTAAGAGGTCGTATCTAGTGTAGGATCCGGTATTTAGATCGGAACCATTTCATTTACCATTTATTTATTTATTTATGTATTTATGTATTTATTTATTAAAGTTCGTAGATAAGACTGGTGTTACACCGTTCCAATATACAGTTGATGTCCTTCTTTTTATTTCAACGTTTCTTGTATCTGTATACCTCCAATTAATTGTACAGGGACTTATTGTTGTCCAGTGTCTTCTTTAGTTTTTCCTTTATTTTTATACGTATCGTTGTTTACTTTTAATTTTGTGTTGAAGTTTGGATACCCTAAGTCATTTTCATCACGATTCTCTCTCCAAATATCATTACGTTCTGTGTATTTTTTGTAATTTGTTGTATTGAAATATGGAAATCCTTTTTTTTCTTATCTTCTTGGGATTTCAATCATCTTCCTTTCTTTAGTATTTTTCCTCTCGTCTTTATTAACTTTTTCTTTGTTTTCCCTCGTTGTTTTGATTTTCGAGTAAGAAACTCTTCTGTTTATTTTATCTGTTCGGTAATCGGTCTGAGTAGTTCTTTCTTTCCCTCTTCACAGTTAAGTTATTTTAATCTTTACTTTTACCTCTATAGTGTTGTCTGTTGTGTCTTTATGTTTTGTAGTATTCTCTGATGATACTCGTTAAAATACCGTTATTTTACCTGTTGAACCTTCTTTGCCTGTTTAAAAGTCCTTTCATAATGGAAGGTTTTGACTTGGTCCTTCTTTATTTATAAATGTTTGTATAATATTCGTCTCTTTAACTTTAACATTAGTTCTTAGAAGGTTGTTTGTTTTCCTGGTCTACAGAAGTGTCTGCTTAAAGTGACTTTTAAATGTCTTTTCGATCGTCGATAGTGACAAAGATGACAAAGGGGTAGATAAAGGGTACTTCACTACCCTGGTCTACGGTACTAGAAGCAAAAGACTTACAACTCGAAATTCGGTTGAAAAAGTGAGAGGAGAAAGTGAAAGTAGTTCTCCGAAAACTCGAGGAGAAGGGAAAGACGGTATTCCCACCACAGTACTCGTATAGAGTCCAATAACTATAAGGAGGGTCGTTAGAACTAAGGTCGAACACAAAGAAAGTCAGGTCGCAAAGAGTACTACATGAGACGTATATTTAATTTATTCGTCCCACTGTGATATGTCGGAACTACATGAGGAAAAGGATAACCCTTGTTCAGACAACAAGGTACATGTCAAGATTGACAACGAAGGACTGGACGTATGTCTAAAGAGTTCTACGTCCAGTCCACCAGACCATAAGGGTAGAGAAAGTCTTAAAAGGTGTCAAATAACACTAGGTGTGTCAGTTTCCGAAACCGTATCAGTTATTTCATCTTTATCTACAAAAAGACCTTGAGAGAACGAAGAAGGTACTAGGTCGTCTACAATCGTTAAACTAGAGACCAAGGAGACGGAAAAGATTTTGGTCGAACTTGTAGTCCCTCAAGTGTCAAGTGTATAACGACTTCAGACCGAACCTCTTAAAACTCGTAATGAAATGATCGCACAATCTACTCACGTTAACACGCCATCAAACTCGTAAGAAACCGTAACGGAAAGAAACTTGTCACAGTCTGAAATAAAAAACCCGAGGTTTTAGTGACGTCTACCACTGACGTCGGTACTTTAATTTTCTGCAAATGAGGAACCTTCTTTTCAATACTGGTTGGATCTATCATATAAGTTTTCGTCTCTGTAATGAAACGACTGATTCCAGGCAGATCAGTTCCGATACCAAAAAGGACACCAATACATACCTACACTCTCAACCTGTCACTTCTTCCGACTCACGGCTTCTTAACTACGCAAACTTGACACCACAACCTCTTCTGAGAACTCTCAGGGAACTTGACGTTCCTCTAGGTTGGTCAGGTAAGACTTCCCCTAGTTGGGACCCTAAAGAAACCTTCCTTACTACGATTTCGACTTCGAGGTCATGAAGCCTGTTGAGTACGCTTCACAACTGAGTAACCTTTTCTGAGACTACGACCCTCCCTAACCCCCGTCCTCCTCTTCCCCTACTGGCTTCTACTCTACCGACCTACCGTAGTACCTGAGCTACCTGTATTCAGACTCACTTAAGACCCTCTACCACTACTTGTCCCTCTGGACCACACGACGCCAAGTACCCCAGCGTTTCTCAACCTCTGTTGACTCACTGACTCAACTCGACTATTGGATAGTGTGAGTTTGTGAAGGTCTTTTAACGTCTTTTTTAGGGTTTGGGTAAGATACTCCGGTGGTAAGTAGGATTATGATTATTGTCTGTTTCTACGTTTTTTCTTTTTCTTTAGATGTCCGGTTATAGTGACTACTTGTATCTAAGTTTTCAAAAGTTGTTTTAAGATCGTTTGTATTAGGTTGTAGTATAATTTTTCTGGTATGTAGTACTAGTGTACCCGAAATATGGTCCCTACGTTCCTAAGAAGTTATAAGTGTTTAATTAGTCAATATGTTCTACCGACCTACCGTAGTGACTGAGCTACCTGTACTTAGACTCACTTGAGACCCTCAACCACTACCTGTACCTCCGGACCTCACGACGCTAAGTACCCCAACGTTTCTCAGCCTGTACTCACTCTCTGAGTTGACTTGACTTGACTATGTGGTTCTATTTTTTAACTTTCTATTTTTGGTATATAAATAGAGTTATCTACGTTCCTTTCGGAAACCGTTTTACGTTGTGATTAAAGATTATTTTTGAGAGACCTTTCGTGTGTATTTTTTTTTATGGAGTTGTATGACTTTCGGTATATACTGTTTGGGTGTCATTTGTAATAGGAGTTACCGTTTTTGAACTTTAGTAAAGGAGATTTTAGTCCTTGTTCTGTTCCCACGGGAGAGAGTGGTCACGATAAGTTTTATCAAAACCTTCAGGATCGGTCCCGTTAGTCTCTTCGTGTTATGTATTTTCCATATGTCTAACCTTTTCTTCATTATGAGAGTGAAGAACGTCTACCGTACTAGGAGATATGGTCAAGTCGAGTCAGTAAGTCAACACAGGTTGTAAAACGACTGGGAACTTGACGTCGTTTGGTCCGGAGGGATAGGTAGTACTTGAGGACCTCAAATGAGTTTGAGTACAGGTAACTCAACCACTACCGTAGGTTGGTAGAGTAGAAGCCAGTAGGGGAAGAGGAGGGTGGAAGTTAGAAAGGGTCATAGTCCCAGAAAAGTTTACTCAATAAAGAAACGTAGTCCACCGGTTTCCTAACCTCGAAGTCGAAGTCGTGGTCAGGAAGGTTCTTTATAAGTCCTGACTAAAGGGAAACCCACCGGACCAACCTAGCGGAATGTCAGGTTCCCTGAGAGTTCTCAGAAGAGGTTGTAGTGTCAAGTTTTCGTAGTTAAGAAACCACGAGTCGAAAGAACAATCGGGTTGAGAGTGTGGATATGTACTGATGACCTTTTTTTTGTGTCGAAACTGTTCTACCTGGAAACAACCGTTTCATTATAGAGACGAAAAAATATACGATAGAACCAACCAATATTGAAAACAAGGTTCCTGACGTGCAGAAAATTAAAGTACCGACATTAGTGGTAGACGTCACTAAATCCTCGGGGGGTTTTAATTCAGACAGTGACAAAGGTGATAAAAAGACAGATAAACGGTACTTCACTACCCTGGTCTACGGTACTAGAATCAAAAGACTTATAACACAAAATTCGGTTGAAAAAGTGGGAGGACAAAGTCACAGTAGTACTCCGAGAAATCAACAAGAAACGAAAGACGGTATTCCCACCACAGTAGACATATAGACTCCAATAACTATAAAGAGGACCGTTAGAACTAAGGTACGACACGAAAAGTAATACCCCCTGACCTTACGTTTTTATCCTTCAGTTCTTTGTGGACTTCATTACCCGTTTAAACCGGAACTTCATATTTTGTTTCGTCCAGTTTCCGATCGACTCAAAACGGTTCTCTTACGTAACCAGTAACGTTTGTGGGAGAAGGTTGTTGTGTTCTCTTCTGAGACGTGTACCTGTAGTGGTCTACCAGTTGTGACTTTAGTCTAACTAATATGAGAAACGTCGGTTTTACCTTTTCGAGATTTGTCAGTCCTTTTTGTTCTAGTCCTAGACTAGTCCTAGATGAGTCTAGTACTTGAAAAATAACGGTTTAAGTCTGTATTTAACTTCTTTCATCTCTGTTGGTGATCTGGTAAATCCATACTGGATTTAGTTTAGGGAATACTAATATGTCACCTTCACTCTTTATTTAAGTTATATCTAGGAGATATATCTTTAAATAAGTTCTTTATCTAAGTTATATCTAGGAGGTATATCTTTTGGGATATCTATAGTGTTCTTTCAATGATGTCGATTAGTTACTTATATCCTTACAAGGTCATATATTTTGATTATGTGTCTTTAGGGAACGTAAAGATATGTGACTGTTACTTTTTTTGTCTTTTTCTTTAATTCCTTTGTCAGAGTAAGTCGTAACGTTACTTTTATTATTTTATAAATTCTTATTTAGATGAATTTCTTTGTCTTCTGGATATATACCTTTTGATATTTTGTGACTATTTTTTAGTTTCTACTGTGTTTATCTACCTCTTCGTATGGTGCAAACACCTGACCTTCTTAGTTATATGACTTTTACTTATGTGATGGGTTTCGTTAGATATCTAAGTCACGTTAGGGATAGTTCTATGTCTGTCATAAAAAGTGTCTTGATCTTGTTTATTAAAGTCCTAAACATAACTTTGTTTATTTTGGAGTTTATCGGTTTCGTTAGAACTCTTTCTTCTTACCTGGACATCCTTAGTTGGATGACCTGAAGTCTAATATGATGTTTCGTCGTCAGTAGTTCTTTCATACCATGACCGTGTTTCTGTCTTTATGTCTCCTCACCTTGTTTTACCTTTCTGGTCTCTATTTAAGTACGTGGATACTGTGTAATAGAAACCGTTTCCTCCGTTTTCGTATGTTACCTCTTTTCTGTTAGAAAAATAGTTCACCACGACCCCTTTGAACAGTTTGTGTACGTTTTCCTACTTTGATCTTGTGAAATATTGTGGTATGGGGTTTTTTTGTTTTACGTAATGTCGAGATTTACATTCCGGTCTCAGATATTTTGAGAATCTCCTTTTTGATCCTTCTTGTGAGAGTACGTATTTAGTGTAGTTCCAAGAGATACTGGGTGGAGGGTCTCATTACCTTTATTTTTGTTTTTACTTGTTTAACTTGGAATAATTTGAATTTTCGAAGACGTATTACTTCCTTAGATATTCGGTCCGTTTTTCCGTCGGAAGTCTTACCCTCTTTTATTATCGTTTGTTTGATTGACCATTTCTTAATTAGAAGTTTTATATGTTCGTCGAGTACGTTGGGTTATAGTCTTTTTTTTACTTGTTGGGTGAGTTTTTTAACTAGTTTCCTAATTTGTTTGTAAAGAGGTTTCTTCTGAAGGACCACCGATTATTTGTGTACTTTTCTATACTTTTCTACAAGTTGGAGTGAGTAACAATCTCTTACGTTTAGTTTTGGTGTTACTCCATAGTAGAGTGCGACCAGTGTTACCGGTGGTAGTTTTTAGATGTTTGTTATTTACAACCTCTCCTACACTTCTTTTCCCTTGGAGAAAGTGACAACCACCCTTACGTTTGACTGTGTCGGTGATTCCTCTTGTCACATACCTAAGGAAATTTTTGACCTTTATCTTGACGGTATACTGGGTCGTTGGGATGACAACCCGTACGTATGACTCCTTTGGTCTTTACTTTCTCTGTGTTTCATGGTGTTACAAGTAACATCATGTCAAATGTTATCTATCCTGTACCTTCGTTAAAACTATAAGTAGTCTTCTGTTTACCTATTCCTTCAACACCAATATATGTGATACCTTATAATGAGTCGATATTTTTTCTTATGTAAACTTAGTCAGGATTACTCCACCTACATTGACCTCGGATAATATGTCTCACGTAATTAAATCTTTCTCTTTGTGGTTATGTCATATAATTGTATATATATATACATGTATATATATATTAACAGGGTATATATATACCTTAATTCTTTCTACGATTGTCACTAGGAAGTGAAGTACCGTTTATCTACCCTTTGTTACCTTTATCACCGTCTAAAATAAAAGAACCCGAGGTTTTAGTTACGTCTAGTACTGACGTCGGTACCATAATTTAATGTGAACTAGGAACCTTCTTTTCGATACTGTCTGGATTTGTTGTAAAATTTTTAGTCTCTATAGTGAATCGACTTTTTCCACACATATCAGTTTCGATAAAAAAAAAAGTCATAAGTATATACCTACACTCTCAACTTCTTATTTCTTTCAACTCGTGGTTTGTTAACTACAAAAACTTGACTCCACAACCTCTTCTGAGAACACTCAGAGAACCTGAAGTACCTCTAGTTCAATCAGTTAGGATTTTCCTTTAGTCAACACTTATAAGAAACCTTCCTGACTACCACTCCGACTTTGAGGTGATTAAACCCATGTACTAAGCTTCTTGACTAAGTGACCTTTTCTGGAACTACGACCCTTGCTAACTTCTGTCCTCCTCTTCTCCTACTGTCTCCTACTCTACCAACCTACCGTAGTGTCTGATCTATATGTACTTAAACTCGTTCGAGACCATCAACCGTTACCTGTCCCTTCTGAGCGTACGACGTGAGGTACCCCAGTCTTTCTCAGTCTGACTCGTAGAATTGACTTGACTTGGTGCTAGGAAATACGTTACGTCGTTTTCTCTGTGTCTCTTTTGTTGTCTGAAAACCCTGATAAACTCCCTTATCGTAACTTTACATATAATGGTATACACTTTATCTACTGGTCACGTTCAAACTACGTACTTCGTTCCGTGAGTTTCGGTCACGAGGCCCTGTTGAGTCCCCCTACCCCATCTCACCCTCCATCTTCCCATCAAGTCTTACTACTCCGTTTACACGTGGTCATCAACTGAGTACAGTTACATATCGTTCTTGGTGGTGTTATAACATTTATTTAGTAAGAGGTTAACTTTATTTAATTAATTTTTATTCATTTTACACTATTAAAATCTTTTTTTATAATAAAAATTTTTATATTATATAATTTTTCTACTATGAGTATTACTAAATATCGTTACGGAAGTACATATATAAATCGTTTTCCCTATGGGTGTTCTTTACACGTCCTTACGCCTGTAATTTAAAACAAAATACTCACAGAATCGTACAAACTTCGTCTCGACTACCATCCGATACGAGGAAAAGAAATAAATAAAAACACTACTAAAAATAATTAACATAATAAAAGAAAGTAACTACATGTCAACTATATTATAACGTACAAAGTCCATATGTCGTATCACTAAGTGTAAAAATTTCCTAATATCAGGTAAATGTCCCAGAAGGGACCGAGTCACCATTTCTTAGACGGACGTTACGTCTCCTACACTCAAACTATGGACCCAGTCCTTCTAGGGGAACCTCCTCCTGTACCGTTGGATAAGGTCGTAAGAACGGACCTTTTAAGGCACCTGTCTCCTCTGACCACCCGACGTCGGGTAACCCAGTGTCTTCACAGTCTGTGTTGGGTCGTTGTCTTGTTGAGGTAAATATCGATAATATTTTATAACAGACATAAGGGACACGACATCTTATACCGAAATATCGAATAAATAAAATATATGTCATCAAACATGGAGAATTAGGGGAAGGGGATAGAACGGGAGAGGGGTAGAGGAGTCGTCATTGGTGATCAAACAAGAGATACTTAGACGTAGTAAAAACAACATAAGTAATAAAAAAATTATAAAAAATCTAAGGTCTATACTCTCTATAGTATATCATAAACAGAAAGAGACAGAATAAATGAAGTGATTCGGATTATGGGGTGGGTTTAGGTAGGTACAACAACGTTTACCACTTAAAAGTAAAAATTACTGGTTTATTATAGGGTCACATATAGATATATGTTGTAGAAGAAATAACTAAGTAGACAAACACACGTTTAGTCAACAGAGGTATAGAATCTTTGATATTTATTACGATGACACTTATAACCTTACGTACATAGAAAAGTTTAGTCACAAAAACAAAAGAAATCTATTTATGGGTCCTCACCTTTACCACCTCACAAAGAAAAGTGATGTAGGAGTAGTTGTAAACATTAAACACCAGAAAAACTACCATCGGTAAGACTGTCCACGGTTCACTACAGAGTAACACCAAAACTAAACGTAAAGGGATTCCTAGTCACTACAACTTATAGAAAAGTACACGGACAACCGGTAGACAGACAAAAACCTTTTTATAGATAAATGAATAAGACGTCTAAAAATTTAAGTAAACCCACAAAAAAAAAAAATACAGTTCAACATTCGTGTCAAATATATAAAATCTTAAATTAGGGAATAGTCAGTATCGTAAACGTTAATAAAAGAGGTAATTCATCCAAAATGTCTTCGTGAAAACTCGTCGCCGCTCGAAGGAGTCACGACGACAGGAACGATTTTGGGTATAACCCAGACAGTATTTCTCCGTAAATCTTAGATTGTCAGGTGTGAAGAAAAATAAATAAATAAATAAAAAATTTAAAAATAAAAATGAAATAAAATGAAACGTTATGACATAACCAAAACGGTATGTAACTGTACTTAGGAGGTACCCACATGTACGCAAGGGTTTGTACTTAGGGGGAGGGTGGAGGGAGGGGTATTGTAGAGAGACCCAGTAGGGGCACGTGGTCGGGGTTTTTCCAGTCAATGGAAAGACCAAAAACATCTTTAAACAACCACTCCTTAAGAAAGATTTCCGTAGTGGTAAAAGGAATTTATACAGAATGTAGTATAATATTCAAAATAATATTGAAGTTCAATCGAGAAAATATTTAAATATTTTTGCAGAATTTACTTGTACATTGGTATTTTATACGGGAATTCGATATTTCCAAGTCCTCATTTTGAAAGAAAGACTCCACAGAACCTCGAACTCCTTTCGATTGAAGGGTATTTAAGAGAATTATTTGTTTCGTGACTGATGGTCTAGTGGGGAATGGATGTTTCCTGGATGACAAATACTAAAGTAGAAGAAGGGACGGTAATAAGTACAAACACTTCATGATAATTTTATTGTTAAATTAAAAAAATTAAACGACATTTTTGTGAAGTCAACTCTTCAAGGTAAATTTGTTTTAAAATTTATACGTTATGTCGTGACAATAGATCTTCGTGTTACAACATGTCTAGACATCTTGGATAAGTAGAATGTATTATAACTATTTATAGATAAGAGACAACTTGTCGTTAGAGGGAATAAGAAGAAGGGAGGTCGAGGATTTTTGCTGGTAAGACAAAAGAGAAAGAAACTCGAACCGATCATTGTGACTACCGTCGTCTTGTGACATTCAGAACTACTACGGGCCTTTTCCACGAACGGTGGACGGAAACTTGACTTGAGTCAAATCAAGTCAGCGTGCTAGCACAGACTGAGAAACACTGGGACACCTGACGTACACCTGACAGTCCGAAGAGACAGTTAGTGGTTGAGAAGCTCGACCAAGTTTGATTAAAGGTATCTCAGTCACTACGGTATGTTGGTAAAGTAAGAAACGGTAGGGGAAGAGGAGGTCGGAAGTTAGAAAGGGTCGTAGTCCCAGAAAAGGTTACTCAGTCAAGAAACGTAGTCCACCGGTTTCATAATCTTAAGTCGAAGTCGTAGACAGAAAGGTTACTTATACGTACTGAATAGAGGAAATCCTAACTGACCGAACTAAAGGAACGTCCGGTTCCCTGAGAGTTCTCAGAAGAGGTTGTGGTACCAAGTTTTAGTAGTTAAGAAACCACGAGTCAAAAGAAATACCAGGTTGAGAGTGTAGGTATGTATTAGTGACCCCTTTTTTTATCGAAAGTAATACGGTTAGAAAAAGACATTCCCTTACAAAGACGAGAAATTTTACGCCAGATCCAAACAGTATCGTAAAGAAGGTTTCTTGTTCCCAGGAAATTAAAGTACCGACGTCAGTACTAGACGTCACTAAAACCGTGGGTTCTTCTTTTCAGACAATGACAAAGGCAACAAAGGAGTGGATAAACGATACTTCACTACCCTGGTCTACGGTACTAAAAACGAAAAACTTACAACTCAAAACTCTGTCGAAAAAGTGAAAGGAAAAATTGGAAGTAGTTCTAAAAAATCAAGTAGAAGTGAAAACGGTATTCCCATGACAGTAGACGTATAGACTCCAATAACTATAAAGAGGACCGTTGGAACTAAGGTCAAGTACAAATAGGTCAGATCGTAAAACGTACTACATAGGACTTATATTTAATTTATTTGTTCTACTGTTGTATATCGGAACTTCATGAGGAAAGGGTTAAATCTTGGTCAGGTAACAAGGTGTAGACGAAGGTTGACAACGAAGGACTGGACGTATATCAAAAGAGTCCTTCGTCTATTCCACCACACTATAATAGTAGAGAAATTCTTAAAAGGTGTCAAACAACACTAGGTGTCTCAGTTTTCAATCGTATCAGTGACTTCATCTTCAAATAGACCTTAAGAGAACGAAAGAGACACTAGATGACCTACAACCGATGTACTAGAGACTAAGGAGACGGAAAAATTTTTGGTCAAACTTGTAGACCTTCAAGAGTCAAGTACATGACAACTTCGGATCGAACCTCTTAAAAATGGTGTGAATCGATAGTACACTATACTCAAGCTAACGTACCACCAAACTTATAAGAAACTTTAACAGAATGAAACCCCAACCTCACTTTTCATTAGAAAAGGTCAGGACACCGGTGACAACTCAAAAGATTTAAACGACTTTATAACTCACGTCGTGAAAGTATCGTAGTGAAAACTCCTAAACTTTTTTGAGTCGACCTTAAGTTAGTGTAGGTGATCGAAATCAAAATCACTACGAATTCTTCCGGGTGAACTGAAACAAACAAACAAACAAAATGTATTTTAGTGACTAAAAATAAATTTCAAAATTAAGAAATTTAACGAATATATTAAATAAAAAATTGGTAAATAGTAAATAATAATAATAATAAGAAAAAATGAAATGTTATAAAATAAGCAAAAGGGTACGTAGTTGTACTTAGGTGGCACCCATATGTGCACGAGGGGTAGGATTTGGTGGCGGGGGCCGGTGGTGGTGTAGAGAGGGGCATGGTAGGGAGACCTAGTAGGGTCACGTGGTCGGGGTTCGTAGGACATAAGACGTAGTTTTCACCTGACCGCTAAGTAAAGAATATACTATAATGTATACAAAGTTACGGTAAGAGGGTTTAATAGGGTGGGGGAGGGAGAGGGAGTATCAGGTTTTCTGACGGGATATGTAGACACAGAGAAAACGACATAACGTATACCCCAATAGTAATGGCAGAAAGATTTAAGGTATATATACGAAATCATATGACATAACCACAAAAAGAAAGACCGAATGAAGCGAGACATATTATCCGATGTAAAAGTAGGTGGAGTAATCTTGACTAAGTTTACATAAGAAAAATTACCGACTCATTATGAGGTAACACATATACATGGTGTCGAAAAAATAGGTAAAGAGACGACTACCCGGAGATCCAACGAAGGTACAGGACCTATAATATTTGTCACCCCATGTGCACAGAGAAAGTTAAGACCAAAGGAGCCACACATACGGGTCGTCACCCTAGCGATCCAGTATCCCGTTAAAGTAAAGGTCAAAAAATTCCTTAGAGGTGTGACAAGAGGTATNTAACACATATACATGGTGTCGAAAAAATAGGTAAAGAGACGACTACCCGGAGATCCAACGAAGGTACAGGACCTATAATATTTGTCACCCCATGTGCACAGAGAAAGTTAAGACCAAAGGAGCCACACATACGGGTCGTCACCCTAACGATCCAGTATCCCGTTAAAGTAAAGGTCAAAAAATTCCTTAGAGGTGTGACAAGAGGTATCACAGACATGATCAAACGTAAGGGTGGTTGTCACATTCTCCCAAGGGAAAAGAGGTGTGGGAGAGGTCATAGATAACGAACATCTGAAAACCTATCGGTGGTAAGACTGACCACACTTTACCATGGAGTAACACCAAAACTAAACGTAAAGAGACTATTACTCACTACAACTCCTTCAAAAGTACACAAACAATCGGTAGACATACAGAAGAAACCTCTTTACATATAAATCAAGAAACCGGGTAAAAAATTAACCCAGTAAATAAAAGGACCTTGACTAGACGTCCTCAACGAACACATAAAAAATATAATCAACAAACAGTCAACGAAGTAAACGATAATAAAAGAGGATAAGACTTCCGACAGAAAAGTGGAACGAATAGTAAAGGAAACAACACGTCCTCGAAAATTAAAATTAATCCAGGATAAAGAAATAAAACGAAATAAAGGTCATAAGACCCTCCATCCGGTATCTCTTAGGACGACACTAAATACAGCCTCTCACAAAACGGATACAAGAGGAGATCCTCAAATATCAAAGACCAGACGCAAATCTAGAAATTGGGTAAAACTCAAATAAAACACTGACCACAATGTTTCACAAGATCAAAGTAAGAAAATGTTCACCAACTGGTCAAAAGGGTCGTGATAAATAATTTCTCTAACAGAAAAGAAGTAACATATAAGAACGGAGGAAACAGTTTCTCTTCCATAGGTATCCATGTACCAAAATAAAGAACCGAAAGATAAAACAAGGTAACTAGGTATAAAGACAGAAACACGGTCGTGGTATGATAGAACTACTGACCGGAACATCATCTAGGACTTCAGTCCGTCCAACTAAGGAGGTCAAGGTAAGAAGAAAGAGTTCTAACGAAACCGATAAGTTAAAAAAAAAAAAAAAAACCATAAAGGTATGTTTAACACTTTAATAAACAAGATCGAGACACTTTGTATTACAACCATCGAACTATCCCTAACGTAACTTAGATATCTAACGAAACCCATCATATGAGTAAAAGTGATATACCTAAGAAGACTGGGTACTCGTACCATATCAAGAGGTAGATAATCACAGAAGAAACTAAAGAAAGTGTTCACAAAATATTAAAAGATATATATCCAGAAATCAAAGAAATCCATCTATATAAGAATTCATAAAATAAGAAAAGTAACGTTACCACTTACCTTAACAAAGGAGTTAAAGAGAAAGATAAAAGAGTAATAATCACATATCCTTACGTTCCCTAAAGACATACAACTAAAATATAGGACGTTGAAATGATATAAGTAACTAATCAAGATCATTAAAAGACCACCTCAGAAATCTCAAAAGATACATCTCCTAGTACAGTAGACGTTTGTCACTCTCAAAATGAAGAAGAAAAGGTTAAACCTAAGGAAAATAAAGAAAAAGACGAGATTGACGACACCGGTTTGAAGGTTTTAATACAACTTATCATCACCACTCTCACCCGTGGGAACAGAACAAGGACTGAAATCCCCTTTACGAAAGTTATAAAGTGGTAACTCCTATTACAAACGACACCCAAACAGTATATATCGAAAATAATACAACTCCATATAAGGAAGATAAGGACGAAAGACCTCTCAAAAATAGTATTTACATACAACTTAAAACAGTTTCCGAAAGAGACGGAGATAACTCTATTAGTATACCGAAAATAAAAAGTTAAACAATTACACCACTTAATGTAACTAACGAAACACCTATAACTTCTTAGGAACGTAGGGACCCTATTTCGGGTGAACCAGTAATACATATTAGAAAAATTACACAACAACCTAAGACTAACGATTCTAAAATTCCTAAAAACGTAGATACAATTAGTCACTACAACCACACACACACATATATATATATATATATAAAAAAAAAAAAAAACCGTAGAAACAGTCCAAAAGTATAATCCCACTACCACCGGAGTATCTTACTCAAACCTTCAAATAGAAGGAGACTTCAAAAGACCTTCACAAACTCATTCTCTCCACAATCGAGAAGTAATTTAAAAACAAACGTAAGTCGACACTTCGGTAAACCTGGACCCGAAAACAAACGACCTTCTAAAGACTTATGTAAAAGTCAAAGACACGAACACTACCCAGACAATTTCCCGTGTTTTACGTCCGGATTACCTCAGACGTGGAGACTCCTGATGGGTTCACGGACTTGGACTCGACGAATCTGGACACTCCATGACCGTCGGGTCCCGTCCGGAGTCTGACAAGGGTCGCCTCGTTAGATCTCGCACTCGTCACACCCGTCCCTCCCGTGTACGTGACACTCGTCCCCGTCCGGGTCACACCGACTCTGTGACGCTCTTGTACGGTGACAATAAACAAACGTCGCAGAGAGGGAGGTGTGTCACGCTGACTTGTCCACTCGGATTTTTCCACAGGTGGTGTCGTGGGAACGCAGTCCCTCCTTTAGTCTGTGACTTCTCTGGTCGTTTGTCTTCTTCGATTTTGTCTCCCTTTGTGGAACCTTCACTGTCCACGTTATCTAATTTTAGGACATCAATCATGACTGATGTATCCTTCCCCGGATATCCAGAACTCTTTATATTCGGCCTGGTTCCTTGATAGTCTTTTACTTGACCGGGGTGTAACGGGTGTTGTTGTGATCTCTTTCAGGATCTATATAAAAACGATAAACGTATTAGTAAAAAAAGAAAATAAACAAAAATTTAAAATTCAGGAGATAACGAGGAAATTAAAAGTAAAAATATTGGATGATAATGAAACGTTTTTTTCTGGGATAAAATTTCGTTTGAAGTATATATATATATATTTATACATATATAAAATATATTAAAAACACTGAAAAAAGGAAAAAAAGAGGACAAGAAATTATAACATAAAAAATTTTAGGTTGGAGATGAGATCTAAAAATTGGATACCGAAAACCATAAAGAATAGTTGAAACATGGGAATTCTTGGGTTAGAAGTCATGGGTAAAAATGAACCCTCGCTCTAATGACCGAACTGACGAGAAAGGGGGAAACCTGAGAGGAAAAAGAGGTGGTCCACCGAAGACAGAGGAGGTAGGGGGAAGAGAGGAGATGGGTTGAGACACTTAGAGAAACACTAGGTCTACCACCTCTTGTGAATCCCTTAACTAATGACCGACCTAGACAGAGAGAGGAAAACTAAAGGGGGGAAAATAGGAGGACCGGTGAAGACAGAGGAATGAGGAAGAAGAGAAGAGACATATTGAGGCACTTGTAGAGACTCACCACGTCTGACACCTCACGTGTACTCCTTCACTAATGATCGATCGAATGAGAAAAGAGAAAACTAAGGTGGAGAAAAGTAAGTCCAGTGGAGATTGAGGGAAGAGGGAGAAGAGAAGAGGTATATTGAGACACTTGTAGAGACCCACAGGGAGTGACACCTCTTTGAAAAATAGAAATTTGATCTACAAAATAGTATCTACTACATATCTTCTTCAGAACTCTGATGACATTTTTATTCTGACTTTTGGTCTTCATCCTCCGAATTCAGGTTTAAGACTCTTGGGGTCTCTTAAGGACTGAGGTCCCTTGTAATTAACTCTCCTCGAGTAATTTGCGGAGGTATGGATGTGACTTTGGTTCGTGGTGAGTTCCCGGTTGTTCAAGGTCTCGATCTGTTTGGTGTGTTTAAGAGGTCTTTGTGTCCTTGTGTCGGGACTCGAAGTTATATGTCAGACGGGTTTCAATGAGGTTTGGGTAACTGTAGAGTATTCAGTAATGACCTGTGAAGTAAAGTGAGGTCTCTCTTCTTTAGGTCGAGGTTGGTGGTCTTGTGACTGTGTTCGAAGGGATTTGTTCTTTGAAACTGTTCAGTGGGAATGTTGGGGTGAGTGTCACTCCTTTGAGGTGTTTGAAGGTCTTATGTCTTTCCAGTGGGGTTTTGAGTCGTTATATTTGTTCTACTTCTCTGTCTCCTTATAGGTCTTCCATTTCCTTGTCCTATTTACGGGTGGTTTGGTTTGTTTTCTCCTTCTCTATCCTTTAGATGGACTATTTCTTAAGACTTATTACTATCACTTTTACTGGGTTTTAGAACTTTAGTTTTACCTTAGTGTCTATTTATCGAACCTCTGTTCCTAACTCTTCTACGGTCTTTACAAATTGTTCCTGTATCTTCTTTATTTTTTTTTTTCTCAGTTATATATTACTTATTACGTTATTTACTCTATTTTTTGTGAGACCTCCGTTGTTTATCATCTTATTACCTCCGTCTTTTATCCTAATCACTTGATCTTCTATCTTACCATCTTTATTTATTTAGTCTCTTCTTTTTTCTTTTTACTTAATTTTCTATACTTCTGTTAGAGTCTCTGGAGGTCCTGTTATAATTCACGAGGTTGTAAACTTAGTATCCTCAGGGTCTTCCTCTTCTGTTTTTCTTTCTGGGTGAACTGAAACTTAAGGTCCTACAGACCGAGATCCCCTCACTAGTGTAATAGCACCTATAGACACAGTACTTCTAGAAAAAGAGTGGATTAGAATTATACAAGACGAAGACAATCCGGACATAATAAGGACTGGAAATAACACTGGTAGAAAGGTACTTTATACGAGGACCATATAGATTAAAAGAACTTCTCTAGAGGTCAAAAAGGGTAAGATAACAAAAGTAGATAAAGAATAGAGAGGAACCATAAGAAACCATGAGACGTAAGTGTACCCAAATAGAAAGTAAAAGAGGAAACGGAAAACGAAGAAAAAAGTCGATAAACATTCCGGAGGAGTCTGTTGGTAAAGTAAAACGATAAATATTGTTGTTTTACACACCTAGTGTTGTTTGATCTTTTAAGAATTGTTCAACCCTTATGGTCTGGTCGAATCGACCTGAGATGATTCAAACAGATCGACGAAGGAACTTAGTAGACTCTCGAACAAATGACATGAGGTCCGGTTACGGTCTTTGAGTGATAACGTCGGTTTATCTGGATTAAGACGATCTCCGTTTATTTTCGAACGTAATGAAAGAACAGTATGAGTTCTACTTTCTAGATGACCAATTGTCCTATCCATAATAAAGTTTCGACTTAATAAATAAAAATAGTACGAAAAATTCGAGAAAGATTCTCCACCGGTTCCACAGTCGAGTGAATATTATAGCGGGGGAGAGGGTGTGGTCAACCAAAGTTACTATAAGCGGTGTCACTACTTGTAAATCCTGTAACGAAAACCTTAATTCTCAACTGAGTAACCTTTTCTGAGACTACGACCCTCCCTAACCCCCGTCCTCCTTTTCTCCCTTTGTCTCCTACTCTACCGACCTACCGTAGTGACTGAGTTACCTACGTTCAAACTTGCTTGAGTCCCTCAACCACTACCTGTCCCTCCGAACCGTACGACGCTAAGTACCCCAGTACTTCTCAGCCCATGCTGACTCTCTGACTTGATTTAACTCGACTTGACTCCGTAATCTCTCCTGTCGTCACTATAGACTGAAGGGTACTGTTACTCGTCCTTTTATTTCTGTAAGAGTTATGAGACCCATGACTCACTTTTGTCATCAACTCTTTCGACAATACTAAACTCTATACTAACATCCAATTGTGACCCTCTGTCTAAAATCTTTGTAAAAGAATCACTTAGACTAACATGTATAGAATTGAGACATCTACCAGAGACAAAGTGACTTAAGACGGTAAGAAACAGTTTGCATCGGACCCGGTTATACATTTACTTACTCGTACCAACATGAGGATATGTCGATAATTATCTGTGACTTTAAAATTCAAGTATATTAAAAGTACATGGTACTTTATACTGAAAAATTTAAAACAAAAATGTAAAAATTAAAACATTGTTGAAGGGAATAAGTACTCGTTATGTTTTTTTTTTTTTCACAGACAGACCCAAACCGGAGGTATCAATCGGATAGATACAACATCGCCCAGATCTCTACTATTTATCTGGATAATGTACCGATTAGCCCACTAGTCTTTATCACACTATTTACGATACCGCTTTCCTGTCCCAGTAGATTTTTTATATAGGTCTGACAAAACTTATCCAAGTCCTTTTGAAGAACTTCCTTTATGTTTCGACACAGTCCTTCCTTCCCACCCTCCATGGTCGATATCAACTGTCTTTTCACACACCTAGGTTCACTCCCAGTTTCTCTCGTTTCGGTCAAATTCCTTAATTTTTATAACCCCATTTCTACTTGATAAAAATCGTACTGACACATCAGAATTTCACATTCAGAGACGGAACATACAAATATTTATGTACACAAATAAGAACGATTCTTTGACTAAAAGATATCAAAACGGGAATCTAAGGAACTGTACTTCAAACTTGGAATCTACTGTTCTTAGTGACGAACATTGAACCAGAAAACCCGTAATAAACTATAAATAACAAAGTATTTATTTAGGAGTTGTTCCTAATCCCTTTGTACGTTATCTCAACCACTATAATAAAATCTGGTCTGAGATAGCTATAAAAGGAAACTCAACGAGAACTTTATTAGTATATTTGTATAAAGTGTACGTTTCACCTACATCTATGTTTGGTTTATTTTTTATCAGACATTTCTTTAACAACAAACAATCCATTCAGCACGAGTTTAGAAACACTGGAGTATTTGAAGTCGTACGGTCTGAAGGGACAGGAAGTGATAGAGGACCTCAAACGGGTTTAAGTACAGATAACTCAACCACTATGAGAGATTGGTAGAGTAGGAGACAATAGGAGAAGGAGTGAACGGAAGCTAGAAACGGTTGTGACCCCAGAAAGGGTTACTTAATCGACAAGGGTAGTCCACTAATTTCAAAATCTCAAAGTCAAAGTCGTACTCATGAGGTCCCTTATAAGTCACAACCAAAGGAAATTCTAACTGACCTAACTAGAGGAACGTCAAGTTCCCGGAGAATTCTCAGAAGAAGTCGTCATGTTAAGTTTTCGTAGACAAGAAACCGTAAGTCAGAAGAAATACTAGGTTGAGAGTGTAAGTATGTACTCATGAACCTTTTTGTGTCGAAACCGATATACTTTGAAGTAGTCGTTTCGTTACAAAAACGAAAAATTATACGACAGATCCAAACAGTATCGAAAGGAAGGTTCTTCGTTCACAGAAAATTAAATCATCACATTTATTTAATCCAACAATAAAAAATTTTCTCCGTGACTTTGTACATATTATAGTATATTCTTTGCTTAGTGGTCAGGTTCAAGTTATGTCCTACGAACCCCGACCACGTAACCCTACTGGGTCTCCCTACCATACCCCTCCCTCCACCCTCCCAAGTCCTACCCCTTGTGTACATCCGGACACCACCTAAGTACAGCTACACACAGTCTTGGTTATGTAATAACATTTCATTTTTTTTTTTTTTTTTTCGTCGCGTTACTAACTTTTTTATTTTATTTGTGTGTGTGTTTTGAATCCACCTTCTTTTTTACTCACTTTAAACGATTGTTTTAAATACAAAATCTTCCACTTATTAGTCCCCCTTCCTAGAACATAATACTATATTTTGAGTATTATTTAGATATCATTAGTTTTTTATTTATTTATTTTCTCCATAATAACTTGTAACGAAGAGAACACGCTAATAAAAGAAAAAATCTTGTACGTAATTTCCGACACACCCATATGTCGAAATATATAAATATCGACATATATATACATAATACATAATATTAAGTTTATATATATAATATATAATATTGTATATATATTCTGAAATATATATATCTTTCTTATATATATATATCTTTTCCTTATATATATATACCTTAAGGAAAAGATATTCCTTCCCTTAATTCTCTATTTACTTTCTCCGTCATTGTGATTCCGGTGTACATAACATCCATTAACGGAGGTTCTGTCGTGTCCTCAGATAAACTCAAACATGTATTGAGTTTTTGGATGTCAATGACTCTTGTGTCTACCCATATTCTATAGCGTTGAGTTCATTGAGGTTTAATGATTTTGGTTAGTAACTACCTTGTGAACGGACACATTTAAAAGGGACCGTCATTTACGAACGTCTGTGAGGGGAGACATCAAAGGTACGAGACTGGGGTCTTATCTATAGTCAGGTGTAGAGGTGAAACAAATTCTCGAAAAGTTTGTAGAAGTGTATAATAAAGGGATATAGAGAACTTATCGTTATATCTGTATTAAGAAAATAGACCTAGTAAGTTTGAAAACATCATATGAACGTTTACGATCAATATAAAATAAAAAAAACGATAAATATATCACTTTAAGTGTAAGAATAAGGATTATAAATAACACTAGAAGGAGAGATATTTGACGGTTAATAAACGAATAAAGTACTTTGAAGTTGTTTGGTGTAACACCAAAACAACTAGTTTAGATATTGAAAGAACAATGAAATAAAGAACGACCGCGACGTCAAATCTTATGACTATAGACAAACACAGAACTAATTCCGGAGGAAGTAAATAAAGAATTAATTAAACAACAGGGAAAAAGGGGAAATCGAATGAAATTAAGTATTTATAATTGAGTAACAATTTAAGATGATATACATAAATTCAGATGTATAAAAGGAAGAAGGAGAAACAGATGTAGTGTCAAAAATGAAAAAGTCATAACTAAAATCAAATAGTAACAATAACAAGTCAGTGAGTCAGAACAGACTGAAAAACGTTGGGGTCCCTGACGTCATGCGGTCTGAAGGAACAGGAAGTGGTAGAGGGTCTCAAACGAGTTTGAGTATGGGTAACTCAGTCACTACGGTACGTTTGTAGGGTAGGAGAATTCAGAGAAAGAGGAGGACGGAAGTCAGAAAGGGTCGTAGTCCTAGAAAAGGTTTCTCAGTCGAGAAGTGTAGTCCACCGGTTTCAAAACCTCAAAGTCGAAGTCGTCGTCAGGAAGGTTACTTATAAGTCATGATTAAAGGATATCTTAACCGACTAAACTAGAAGAAGTTCAGGTTCCCTGAGAGTTCTTAGAAGAGGTTGTGGTGTCAAGTTTTCGTAGTTAAGGACCTGTGAGTCGTAAGAAAAACCGGGTTGAGAGTGTAGGTATGTACCGGTAACCTTTTTGGTATCTAAAAAAAAAAAAATCCGAAAATGAAATAAAAAATAACTTTCTATTAACGAAATGTCTTAAAACGACAAAAGACAGTTTGGAGTAGTACTTAGTCGGATACCTGGAAACAATCGTTTCAATATAGAGACTAAAAATAATACAACAGATTCACACAGTGTCGAAAAAAAAAAAAAAAAAGGAGGGTTCCTCGTTCACAGAAAATTAAAGGACTGACGTCAGTGGTAGATGTCACTAAAACCTCGGGTTCTTTCATTTCAGTCGGTGACAAAGGTGACAAAGGGGTAGACAAACGATACTTCACTACCCTGGTCTACGGTACTAGAATCAAAAGACTTACAACTCGAAATTCGGTTGAAAAAGTGAGAGAAAGTAAAAGTAGTTCTCTGAGAAAATAAGGAGAAACGAAAGAAGGTATTCCCACTACGGTATATGTATAGACTCTAATAACAACAAAAAGGGGACCCAACTCTTCTTGGGACCTCTTCCTTTACCGTTGAGTGAGGTCATAAAACGAACCCTTTTGGGTACCTCTCACCTCGGACCGTACGATGTCAGGTGACCGGAATGTTTTCTGAACCTGTGTTGAATCCCTGATTTGTCGTCGTTGTTGTTTTTTATACAGAAATAATAGTTTTACGTGGATAAAAGAAAGTACGTGAATAAAACTATATTCGAAAGTATATAAGGGAGAACAAGGTCGAGAGAATAAATGATCCCAGAAGGAAAAATACCAAAACCAAAAAGTTTTAAACACGTACACTAACAGTAAATGAAAACAACTCTTCTGGACAGATAATCACAACCGTCGACGTATCGAAAGTCACCGTACTCCTACAAGTGACCCCAGTACTGGATTGTTCCTGTAGAAGAAGTTTAACGAAGATTATACCACACCATGTCAAGTAAATCCAAGTCACCTATGTCTCTCTCCTCACACCGCCCGTATGGTAAAAGGTCGAAAATTTTAATGTCCACCAAACGACATTCTGATTTTGTGAAAAAATGATAAATAGTGGAACAGAAAAGAAAGTACAAGGGGAATTCAGAGGTAAAACATTTAGCTCTCCCAAAAGAAAGAAAAAAAAATCACATTAAATTTATAGTCTGAGGTGACGACAAATTTTTCTGAAGGATCCGACTAGTAAGACAAAGAAGTCTTATCAGGACCACAAAACAGACCCTACTCTTGGTGATGACAGATCAGTCTTTTACTCGTTCAACCCGATCTGACGAACTCGTGACACAGAATTGACGGACCTCAGAGGACCCGGACCTGGTAAGAAAAGAGAAGTATATTCGTGGTTCGAAACTAATAACGACTTTAACGTCGACGGAGACGTGATCTAAAGTTGAGATACACAAAAAGGACGATTGCAAATGCAGTAAGAACGGAGAAACCGTCGGTATTGAAAGGGAGGGTCCTTAGACAGTTTTACAGAATCAGTATTTTTGACAATAAAAATTAACGATAGTAACAATTTTGACATAGTAGTTTTTCTATGAAATAAAAGTTTATTAAATTAACTTTCTACATTTCCGTATACCCTTCGAACAGTAGATTTAAGTAGAAGATTAGTTTAGTTAAGTTTTTATTAGAATATAAGAATATTTGTTAATATGTAAAAAAATATTTTATATCTCTTTTCATTTTCATTTGTTCCTGAGTTCTTAAGCCCCTATCAGGGTTCTACTGTCTCCATATCCTACCCCTCTGGCGAAAGAAGGGGTGTTTAAGTAGTTTTCTTGTAAACTTGCGACTCACTTAGGTATTTTGTTGATGACTTACGGTCGTCTCCTGTAATCCGTGGGTATCTTCGTCGGGTAACAGAAACTTTCCTCTAATGTACGGGTTGCCATTGAGGGTCCCCTCTTCGTCACGTCTGTGGCCGTAAGTGGTGATCGTTCTCCCCCCCGACTCGTCCCTCTACGTCCGACGTAACGAATCTCATTCCTGTCCCGGACTCACGGGACTCCCGTTTGACTCTCTTGATTGAACTCTATCGTTTGGTCTGACACCCTATCGATAAGGTGCTTTTCGGGATTGGATTGTGTGGTAGTCCGTGTGAGTGTCTTGTTTCCTAACTTGTCTCGATCGGCCGACGTCTGGCCGGGTAGGGGGTGACTTCTGTCCGTCCGCTCCCGTCGGTCTCGGACTTCCACCGTCAGAGTCGGGGTCTCTCCGTAGTAGATGGTTTGACGTTCGTCCGAAGGAACGATTGGTTCTGAAGAACCCTAAGACCTACCAACTGTAGACGGCCCTCCCAGCGTCGGTATTTAGTCGAGGGGTCTTTAATGTGTGACGTGTGGATTCCTTCACACGACCAACATGTGGGTCTTTTGGCTCGCCGTCCCTGCTCCCTCCACTATTCAGCGTCTCTGACATGATCGGATCGTGGACAGTGGACTCGACGAGTCTGGACCCTTCCTGTGTTTTGTGTCTGGGTAAGCTCAAACCCGGAAACTCCTCATAGGCTCATGTACTTGGACTCGTCGGATCTGGACCCTTCACGTATGTTGGGTCCCGGTCGGAGTCTGTCAAGGGTCGTCTTGTTGGATCTCGGATTCGTCACATCTGTCCCTTTGGTGTGTGTGACACTCACTCCCGTTTGGGTCAGACCGGCTCTATGACTCTTGTGTGCGGTCACAATAAACAAACGTCACAAGGAGGGAGGAGTGTCGTCTGACTTGTTCACTCGGAATTTTTCACAGGTGAGTCTTCTTCGATTTTGTTTTTCCCCCCTTGTCGGAACTTTCACTGTCCACGTTATCTAATTTTGGGACATCAATCGTGGTTGATGTAACCTTCCCCGGATTCTGGAACTCTTCATATTTGGTCTAGTTCCTTGATAGACTTTTACTTGACTGGGGTATGACAGGTGTTGTTGTGGTCTCTTTCAGGATTTATATAAAAATGATAATAGTAAAAATTTAATTTTTTTTTTTCAAGATATAATGAGGAAAATTAAAAGTAAAAATATTGGATAATGAAACGTGTTTTTTTTGATTAAAAATTTCGTTTGAAGTATATATATATATATATAATGTTAAAAACACTAAAAAAAAGGGAAATCGTAACATAAAAACTCTTAGGTTTGTGATGAGATCTAAAAATTAGAAACGAAAAATCATAAACAATAGTTAAAACATGGAAATTCTTGGGTTAGAAGTATTGGGGAAAATGAACCCTTACTCTAATGACCAAATTGACGAAAGAGAGGGAAATCTGAGATGAAAAACAGGTGGACCAACGGAGATAGAGGAGGGAGGGGGAAGAGAAGAGATGGGTTGAGACACTTAGAGAAACACACAAGGCCTGACATCTCTTGTGAATCCCTTGACTAATGACCGACCTAGACAGAGAGTAGACAACTAAGGGAGGAAATAGGAGGACCGGTGGAGACGGAGGAAGGAGGGAGAAGAGACATATTGATGCACTTGTAGAGACTCGCCAGGTCTGACAGCTCTTGTGTATCCCTTCACTAATTACCGATCGAACGAGAGAGAAGAAAACTAAGGTGGAGAAGAGGAAGACCAGAGAAGATAGAAGGAGGAGGAAGAAGAGAAGAGGTATATTGAGACACTTGGAGAGACCCACAGGGAGTGAGTGACACCTTTTTGAAAAGTAGAAATTGGATCTACGAAATGGTAGTCACGACATATCTACCTCTTCTGAACTCCGACGACATTCTTATTCTGACTTTTGCTCTCCGTCCTCCGAATTCAGGTTTAGGCCTCTTGTGGTCTCTTGAGGACTGAGGTCCCTTGTAATTAGGTATCCTCGAGTATTTTACGGAGGTATGGATGTGACATTGGTTTGTGGTGAATTCCCGGTTGTTCAAGGTTTCGTTCTGTTTGGTGCGTTTACGAGGTCGTTGTGTCTTTGTATCGGGACTCGAAGTCATATTTCCGACGGATTTCAGTGTGGTTTAGGTAACTGTAGAGTATTGAATAATGACCTGTGAAGTAACGTGAGGTCTCTCTTCTTTAGGTCGAGGTGGGTGGTCTTGTGGTTGTATTCGAAGGGATTATTCCTTTGGAAATGTTCGGTGGACAGGTTTGGGTGGGTGTCGTTCCTTTGATGTTATTTCTCTTGAGGTGTTTCACGGTCTTATACCTTTCCGGTGGAGTTTGTGTCTTTATATATGTTCTACATCTCTGTCTCTTTATAGATCGTCCATTTCCTTGTCCTACTTACGGGTGGTTTTGTTTGTTTTCTACTACTCTAACCCTTAGATGGACTATTTCTTAAGGTTTATTACTATCACTTTTAATAGGTTTTAGAAACTTTGTTTTACCTCAATGTCTATTTATCGGACCTCTGTTCCTAACTCTTCTACGTTCTTTCCAAATTGTTCCTGGATCTTCTTTATTTTTCAGTTATATATTACTTATTACGTTATTTACTCTATTTTTTGTGAGACTTCCCTTGTTTGTCACCTTACTGTCTCCGTCATCTATCCAATTTACTCCATCTTTTATCTTACCGTCTTTATTTACCTTGTCTCTCCTTTTTTCTCTTTTTCTTTTCTTTACTCCTGTTGGAGTCTCTAGAGACCTAGTTACAATTTACGGGGTTGTAAACTTCGTATTCTTAGGGTCTTCTTCTTCTGTTTTTCTTTGTGGTACCCTTTTATGGACTCCTCTATTATCAACTTTTGAAGGGATTTTACCCCTTCCTTTATTAGTGGGTTCAGGTTCTTTGGTCTCACCGGGTTTGTCCTACTTGGGTTCCGTTTTGTGGGGTTCTGTGTATAATTAGTTTGATCGTTCCGAGTTTGTGTCTCTCGTTTATAATTTTCGTCGTTCCCTTTTTGTTGTTTATTGTGTGTTCCACTAAGGGTATTCCTATTGTCGACAAGAAAGTTATCTTTGAGAAGTCCGGTCCTACCTTACCGTCCTGTATGAATTTCACTACTCTCTGTTATTGAGTGTCGGGTCTAATGACATGGGTCGTTCCTAGAGTAAGTTTATACTTCCTCTTTAGTTTTCGAAATGTCTGTTCTTTTACGACTTTCTTAAGTCGTAAAGGTTTGGTCGAGAAGTTGTTTACGATTTCCTAAAAGAGATCTGTTCTTTTTGTCTTTACCACATATTTAAACTTGGGTTTTGTTATTTCATTTACCGTTGTCCTAGTATGAATAGTTATTAATGGAACTTACATTTACCCAACTTACGTGGTTAGTTTTCTGTTTCTGACCGACTTACCTATGTTTTTGTTCTGGGGATATATACAACAGATGTCCTCTGGGTGGAACTTTGTTCCCTGTGTATGTTTGAATTTCGCTTCCCGACCTTTTTCTATTAGGTACGTTTATCTCTGGTTTTCTTTCGTCCTCCTCGTTATGAGTATAGTCTATTTTATCTAAAATTTTGTTTCCGATATTTTTCTCTATTTCTTCCTGTGATGTATTACTAGTTTCCTAGTTGGGTTCTTCTTCTATATTGTTAATATATATATATATATATGGGTTGTATCCTCGTGGTGATATACATTCTGTTTACGATTCTTCATACTTTCCCCTTTAATTCTTATTGTGTTATTATCACCCTCTAAAATTATGGGATGAGTGTGGATACCTATCTAGTTGATTTGTCTTTTAATTGTTCTTTTGTGTTTGAAATTTACTATGTTATCTGGTCAATCTGGATTAACTATGGATATCCTGTAAAGTGTGGTTTTGTTACTCAAAACGTAAAAAAAGAGTTCGCGTGATCCTTGGAAGAGCTCCTATCTAGTGTAGGACCCGGTATTTAGATTGGGACCATTTAAGTTTTTTAAACTTTAGTAAGGTTCGTAGAAAAGACTGGTGTTACGTCTTTCTAATCGAATTGTAAGTCTTTTACTTCCAGTACCGTAGGCCAGGATAGTGAAGTACCCTTTATCTACCCCTTTGTCACCTTTGTCACAGTCTGAAATAAAACCCCCCGAGGTTTTAGTGACGTCTACCACTGACGTCGGTACTTTAATTTTCTGCGAATGAGGAACCTTCTTTTCAATACTGGTTAGATCTATCGTATAACTTTTCGTCTCTCTAATGAAACGGTTGTTTCCAGGTAAATCAGTTCCGATACCAAAGAGGTCACCAGTACATACCTACACTCTCAACCTGACACTTCTTTCCGCTCTCGGCTTATTCAATTGGAAAACTTGACACCACAACATCTTCTGAGAACTCTCAGGGAACCTGACGTTCCTCTAGGTTGGTCAGGTAAGACTTCCTCTAGTCGGGACCCTAAAGAAACCTTCCTTACTACGATTTTGACTTTGAGGTCATGAAACAGGTGGAGTACGTTTCTCAACTGAGTAACCTTTACTGAAACTACGACCCTCCCTAACCCCCGTCCTCTTCTTCCCCTGCTGTCTCCTACTCTACCGACCTACCGTAGTAACTGAGCTACCTACACTCAGATTCACTTGAGGCCCACAACCACTACCTGTCCCTCCGGACCGCACGACGTTAAGTACCTCAGCGTTTCTCATCCTGTGCTGACTCGCTGACTTGACTTGACTGTCCTCTTTTTGATAATTTTTAAGGTTGTATACCTCCGACTTGTTGTGCGACGACTGATTTGTTGTTTAGTGTCTTCTTTAGTTTTTTCTTTAGTTTTATACGTATCTTTGCTTCCTTTAACTTTTGTGTTGTTAGGTTTTGGACACCCTGTGACATTTTTCGTCACGATTCCCCTTCCAAGAATCGTTATGTCCGGATGGAGTTCTTTGTTCTTTTTCAGTTTATTTCCTGGATTGAGACGTGTATTTCCTTGATCTTTTCCTTCTGTACTTCTTGGGTCCCAATCGTCTTCCTTTCTTTAGGATTTTTTATCCCGTCTTTATTTACGTTTTCTTTGTTTTCTCTGGTATCTTTTTTAGTTGTTTCGTGTTTCGACCAAGAAACTCTCATATTTATTTTAACTGTTTGGCAATCAGTCTGAGTAGTTCTTTGTTTCCCTCTTTTTAGTTTAGTTATTTTGATCTTTACCTTTATCTCTCTAGTGTTGTCTGTTGTACCTTTATGTTTCCTAGTATTCTCTGATGATAGTCGTTAGTATACGGTTATTTTACCTGTTGTTCCTTTATTACCTGTTTAAGAATCTTTTCATGTTGAAAGGTTTTGACTTGGCCCTTGCGTACATTCTTAATTTCTAAAATTTTAAATTTTTATATATATATATATATTATGTACTAAACTAATGTAACGGTTTTTTTTTTTTTTTATTTCGTGGTAAAACATTACATTTTTTTTTTTTTTTTCTTTTATCTTTTAGAATTGTCTGTATAGTGTTCGTGTCTTTAACTTTGACATTAGTCTTTAGAAGGTCGTTTGTTTTCGGGTCCAGGTCTGCCGAAGTGTCGACTTAAGAAGGTTTTAAAATCTCTTCACACTTGTGGATATGATGAGTTTGAGAAGGTCTTTTGACGTCTCCTTCGAATTGAAGGTTTGAGTAAGATACTCCTCTGGTAGTGGGATTATGGTTATGGACTGTCTCTACGGTGTTTATTTCTTTTGATGTCTGGTTGTAGTCACTAATTGTATCTACGTTTTTAGGAATTGTTTTAAGATCGTTTGTCTTAGGTTGTTGTGTAATTTTTATAGTATGTAGTACTGGTCACCCGAAATAGGGTCCCTACGTTTCTAAGAAGTCATAGGTGTTTAGTTAGTTACATTATGTGGTGTAATTGTTTAAGTTTTTATTTTCGGTATACTAATAGAGTTATCTATGTCCCTTCTAGAAACTGTCTTAAGTTGTCCGTAAATACTATTTTTAGGAGGTCTTTTGTCCTTATGTTCCTTGTATGGAGTCGTATTATTTCTGATATATACTGTTTGGGTGTTCTTTGTAATAGGAGTTACCACTTTTAAACTTTCGTAAAAAGGATTTCAGTCCTTGTTCTGTTCCTACAGGTAAGAGTGGTGATGATAAGTCGGATCAAAACCTTCGTATCTTTTGGGATTTCTGAGGTGGTCTTTTAATGATCTCGATTAGTTACTTATATCATTTCAACGTCCTATATTTTAGTTGTGTATCTTTAGGAAACGTAAGGATATATGATTGTTACTCTTTTATCTTTCTCTTTAACTCCTTTGTCAAGGTAAGTGTAACATTACTTTTCTTATTTTATGAATCCTTATATAGATGTTTCTTTATTTTCTGGATATATATCTTTTGATATTTTATGACCACTTTCTTTAGTTTCTCCTGTGATTATCTACCTCTTTATATGTCACAAGTACTTCGCCTTCTTAGTTATATCATTTTTACTCATATGATCGGTTTCGTTAGATATCTAAGTTACGTTAGGGATGGTTCTTTGTTCGTCATAAAAAGTGTCTCGATCTTGTTTATTAAAGTGTTAAAGATACCTTTGTTGTTGTTGTCGTTTTGGAGATTATCGGTTTTGTTAGAACTCTTTCTTCTAACCTTGACCTCCTTAGTTGGACGGACTGAAGTCCGAAATGATGTTTGGGTGACAGTAGTTCTCTCATACCATGACCGTATTTCTGTCTTTATATCTAGTTACCTTGTTTTATCTTCCGGGTCTCTATTTAGGTGTATAGATACCTGTGGAATGGAAACTGTTTCCTCCGTTCTTATATGTTACCCTTTTTTTCTGTTAGAGAAATTGTTCACCACTACCCTTTTGACCAGTTGGTGAACATTTTCTTACTTTGATCTTGTGAAAGATTGTGGTATGTGTTTTTATTTGAGTTTTATACAATTTCTAGCTTTCCATTCTGGTCTTTGATATTTTGAGGGTCTCCTCTTGTATCCGTTTTGTGAGAGGTTGTATTTAGTGTCGTCCTAGGAGATACTGGGTGGAGGGTCTTATAACCTTTATTTTCGTTTTTATTTATTTACCCTGGATTAATTTTAATTTACGAAGACGTGTTGTTTCCTTTGATATTCGTTCTACTTTTCTACCGGATGTCTTACCCTCTTTTATTATCGTTTACTTCGTTTACTGTGTCTTAATTAGAGTTTCTATATGTTCGTTGAAAACGTCGAGTTAAGGTCCTTTTATTTACTGGGTTTGTTTTTTACCCGACTTCTTGATTTGTCTGTCAAGAGGTTTTTTCTGTACGTCTACCGATTGTATGTGTACTTTTCTACGAGTTGTAGTGTGTAGTCATCTCATTACGTGTAGTTTTGGTGTTACTTCATGGTAAAGTGTGGTCAGTCTTACCACCGATAGGTTTTCAGAAGTTCGTTATCTATGACCTCTCCCACACCTCTTTTCCCTTGGGAGAATGTGACAACCACCCCTACGTTTGATCATGTCGGTGATGCCTCTTGTCACACCTCTAAGGAATTTTTTGACCTTTATCTTGATAGTAATTTGGGTCGTTAGGGTGACGACCCGTATGTGTGACTCCTTTGGTCTTAACTTTCTCTGTGCACATTGGGTTACAAGTAGCGTCGTGACAAATATTATCGGTCCTGTACCTTCGTTGGATCTACAGATAGTCGTCTACTTACCTATTCTTTCGACACCATGTCTATGTGTTACCTCATAATGAGTCGGTAATTTTTCTTATGTAAACTTAGTCAAGAGTACTCCACCTACTTTGACCTCGACTAATGTGACTCACTTAATTCGGTCTTTCTTTTTGTGGTTACGTTATATGATTGTGTATATATACCTTAAATCTTTCTACCATTGTTATTGGGACATAAACTCTTTCGTTTTCTCTGTGTCTACATATCTTGTCAGAAAACCTAAGACACCCTCTCCCTCTCCCTCTCCCACCCTACTAAACCCTCTTACCGTAACTTTGTACATATTATAATACATCCTTTGCTTAGCGGTCAAATCCAAACTACGTCCTATGTCCTACTAACCCCGACCGCGGGACCCTACTGGGTCTCTCTACCATACCACCCCCCCCCCCCTCAACCCTCTCCCCAAGTCTTAACCCTTGAGCACACGTGGGTGACACCTAAGTACAACTACATACCGTTTTGGTTATGTCATAACATTTCATTTTAATTTATTTATTTGAAAAAAAAAATTTCTTTTTAAGTTATTAAGTTATAGTGGACTGATATATGAATTTACGTATTGTGTTACATTTTTACATCCATGTGTGTATATGTGTGTACACATGTATATATGAATACCTGAGGGGTCCAACGATATCACCATTTCTTCGACGGACAGTTCAGTCCTCTACACTTTCAACGTCCAAGTTAGGGACCCAACCTTTTTAGAGGATATCATTCTTTACCACTAGGTGAGGTCATAAGAACGAACCTTTTGAAGTACCTGTCTCTTGAGACCACCCGATGTCAGGAACCTCGACGTTTCTCAGTCTGTGTTGACTTACTGACTCGTAACATATATAAACGTGTATACGTAGATTAGTGAATAACAACCTATATAAAAGTCACATAAGGAATACAAAGGGTCGTAAATTTATAAATATGAAAACGATTAAAAACAATAATAAGTACAAAACAATAACGAAATAATAGTTAAATTTACAAAATGATTAAATACTTTTACTTAATATAACAAAGATTAAAAAGAAAACGAAAATCAAACAAAGAACTATGCGTCTTACAAATATTTAGATACATCAGTCTAAGGAATCATAAAAGATAAAAAGAAAACAGTATAAAGATTTCTATAAAAGTAAGAGTTAATATAGTTATAGGTAAATATAAAAGAAGGTTATGTTAAAATTTACAGTGTACTGTAAAATTAGGTAATCTTTCGTTAAAATAACTTTCTCACATCATAGTGGAGATCATACATTATTCACAATATATAAAAGTAAATACACAAACATCGTAGATAAAGGAAACTCCTATACAAATGACAGTGATAGTAACATTAATACTTAATTGACTAATCTTAATTTTTTATAGTGAATTGATCGTAGGAAGTTATGGTTCTATTGATTCAACGGTAATTTCTTTTCTTTTTTTTTTCCCTCTTTTTTTTTTTTTTTCCTTAACTGTAAGACTAACCTTATCTGACTTTTAAAGTCTTTATAATAAAGTCAACTTCATCGTTCGATTTAGTTACCCTTACTCACATAATAAATTTTTTAATACAACTTTATAAATATGGTTTAAACTCTTTTATTTTTATTCCCTTTACAATCTAAAGATAAAGTGTAGTCTGTGATTATTAAAAGTATAGATTATGTAAACTTTATCTCTATAGTTATTACCTCTTTATAATCATTAGTTATGTCGACTATTTCAAAAATTTTTCACTCCACTGAAAATATAATATATAAGTCTTTCCTACAGAAGAAATTGTTGAGGAAAAGTTGTAGTATGACGTTCAGAACCGATTAAATTATTCTGTTGTTTTTGTTTATGTTAAAACCAATACCCACTGTACTAACTTTTACAGTTTAATAAGTACAATTTTTCCCTATAAATGTAATCGTTCTTTTAACTCTATGTTTTCATATTTATTTTGTTTCGTACGTGTTCTAAATATACTCTTTTTGATATTTTAAGTCTAATTAGTTCTCTTGATTTATTTAACTCTCTATAAAGTATAATTAACTAATTTTCTAAATTATAACACTTACATTGTCGAGAATGGTTTAATCAGACATCTAATTTACTTTAAGGTCAGTCTTATGGTAGTCAATAACATTTGTGTAACTGTTTAATCAAGATTTCAAATGTTCACGTCCGTTTTCTGAGTCTTTCGTCGTGTTACAACTCCCTCTTGTTTTGACCCCTGTGATAGGTTAATTGAGGTTCTGAATGAAACTTCGGTATCATTAAATCTGTTACACTAAAACTGAATTTTTTTTTTTTTTTTCTACTTATCTGATCACCTGACTTATCTCTAGGGTCTTTATTTTAGTGTGTTTATATTACTTTACTAGAAACTGTTTTCTCGTTTTCATTGATGTACATTGAAACAAAACATAAAAGGTACAAAGAACATTAACACGATAGTATGAAGATGTTAAATTTCTTACTTTTTATTTCTTTTTCTTTTCTCGTTTTCATTAAATTACCTTTCTCCTATGTCAGAAGTGTTTACTACAACCCTGTTTGATTCGGAAATTGGTCTTGGATATTTTGACAATCTCTTTTTTGAATCCATCTGTAGAGACCGTAGTGTCTTTATTAGAATACAAGGTAGAGGATCTTATTACCTTTATTTTTGTATTTATTCGTTTACCATGGTTAATTTAAATTTCTGAAAACGTGGTAGTTCTTTTCGTTATCGTTCCACTTTTCTGTTGAGAGTTATAGTCTCTTTTATTATCGTTTACTTTGTTAACTGTTTATTAATTACAGGTTTTATATAAGTCAAGTCAAATCAGCGAGTCAGTACAAGTTGAGAAACGCTGGGGTACTTAGCGTCGTACGGTCCGGAGGGACAGGTAGTGGTAGAGGGCCTCAAGTGTCTGAGTGCAGGTAGCTCAGTCACTACGATAGGTCGGTAGAGTAGGAGACAGCAGGGGAAGAGGAGGACGGGGGTCAGGGAGGGTCGTAGTGTCAGAAAAGGTTACTCAGTTGTGTAGCGTACTCCACCGGTTTCATGACCTCGAAGTCGAAATCGTAGTAAGGAAGGTTTCTTTAGGGTCCCAACTAGGGGAAGTCTTACCTGACCAACCTAGAGGAACGTCAAGTTCCCTGAGAGTTCTCAGAAGAGGTTGTGGTGTCAAGTTTTCGTAGTTAAGAAGCCGCGAGACGGAAGAAGTGTCAGGTTGAGAGTGTAGGTATGTGCTGGTGTCCTTTTTGGTATCGGAACTGATCTGCCTGGAATCAGTCGTTTCATTACAGAGACGAAAACTTATATGATAGATCTAACCAGTATTGAAAAGAAGGTTCCTCATTCACAGAAAATTAAAGTACCGACGTTAGTGGTAGACGTCACCAAAAGGTCGGTTTTTTATATTTCAGACTGTGACAAAGATGACAAAGGGGTAGATAAAGGGTACCTCACTACCCTGGTCTACGGTACTAGAAGCAAAACACTTACAACTCGAAATTCAGTTGAGAAAGTGGGAGGAGAAAGTGAAAGTAGTTCTCCGAAAAGTCAAGGAGAAGTGAAAGACGGAATTCCCACCACAGTAGACGTATAGACTCCAATAACTATAAAGAGGACCGTTAGAACTAAGGTCGAACACAAAGAAGGTCGGCTCGTAAAGAGTACTATATGAGACGTATATTCAATTTGTTCGTCCCACGTCGAGTATATCTAGTTATGGTCTTTTTGTTTGTTGGGTTAGTTTTTCACTCTTCTGGATTTGTCTGAAAAGAGGTTTCTTCTGTACGTCTACCGGTTATTTGTGTGCTTTTCGACCAGTTGTAATGAGTAATAATTCAAGTCAAGTCAACGAGTCAGCACAGGCTGAAAAACGTTGGGGTACTTAGCGTCGTGCGGTCCGAAAGGACAGGTAGTGGTTGATGGCCTCAAGTGAGTTTGAGTGCAGGTAGCTCAGGCACTACGGTAGGTCGGCAGAGTAAGAGACAGCAGGGGAAAACGAGGACGGGGGTTAGGGAGGGTCGTAGTCTCATAAAAGGTTACTCAGTTGATAAGTGTACTCCACCGGTTTCATGACCTCAAAGTCGAAATCGTAGAAAAGAAGGTTTCTTTAGGGTCCCGACTAAAGGCAGTCTTACCTGACAAACCTAAAGGGACGTCAGCTTCCCTGAGAGTTCTCAGAAGAGGTTGTGGTGTCAAGTTTTCGTAGTTAACAAACCACGAGTCGAAAGAAGTGTCAGGTTGAGAGTGTAGGTATGTACTGGTGACTTTTTTGGTGTCGGAACAGATCTACCTGTAAACGACCGTTTCATTACAGAGACGAAAAGTTATACGGTAGATCCAACCAGTACTAAAGAAAGGTTTCTCATTCACAGAAAATTAAAGCACCGACGTCAGTGGTAGACGTCACAAAAACCTCGGGGGGTTTTATTTCAGACTGTAACAAAGGTGACAAGGGGGTAGATAAAGGGTACTTCACTACCCATGTATCCGATACTAGAAGAAAAAGACTTACAACTCGAAATTCGGTTGAAAAAGTGAGAGGTGAAAGTGAAAATAGTTCTTCGAAAAGTCAAGGAGAAGTGAAAGACGGTATTTCCACCACAGTAGACGTATAGACTCCAATAACTATAAAAAGGGCCGTTAGAACTAAGGTCGAACACGAAGAAGGTCTGGTCGCAAAGAGTACTACATGAGACGTATATTCAATTTATTCGTCACACTGTTATATGTCGGAACTACATGAGAAAAAGGATAAACCTTGGTCAGACAACAAGGTACATGTCAATATTGACAACGAAGGACTGGACGTATGTCTAAAGAGATCTCCGTCCAGTACACCAGACCATAAGGGTAAAGAAAGTCTTAAAAGGTGTCAAATAACATTAGGTGTGTCAGTTTCCGAAAGTGTATCAGTTATTTCGTCTTTATCTAAAAAAAAAAAAAGACCTTGAGAGAACGAAAAAGGCACTAGGTCGTCTATAACCGTTCAATTAGAGACCAGGAGACGGAAAAGATTTTGGTTGAACCTGTAGACCTTAAAGTGCCAAGTGCATAACGACTTCGGACCGAACCTCTTAAAACTCGTAACGAAATGATCACACACTCTACTCACGTTAACACACCATCAAACTCGTAAGAAACCGCAACGGAAAGAAACCCTAACCTTACTTTTGACTGGAAAAGGGGATAACACCGGTAACGACTCAAAAGGTTTAAGAATCTCTTTGTGTCTAATTTTGGTGTTACTCTATAGTAGAGTAAGACCAATCTTACCGATAGTAGTTTTTCAGATGCTTGTTGTTTACGACCTCTCCTTAACCTCTTTCCTCTTGGGAGAATGTGGTAACCACACTTACGGATGACTATTTTGGCGATACCTCTTGTAATACCTCTAAGCGATTTTTTAATCTTTATTTTGATGGAATACTGGATCATTAAGATACTACCCATATACGGGATTCCTTTGGTCTTAACCTTTTCTGTGTACCTGGGGTTACAAATAATGTCGTGATAAATGATATTCATCTTGTACCTTTGTTGGATCTATAGGTAACCGTCTACTTACCTATTCCTTTCACCATGTATATGTTTTATCTTATAATAAGTCGATATTTTTCCTTATGTAAACTCAGTCAAAATTACTCCACCTACTTGGACCCCATTTGGTCTACTTGGTCTCATTTCATTCAGTCTTTCACTTTTTGTTAATACCACATAATTGTGTATAGATACCTTAGATCTTTCTATCATTACTGTTATTATGTACGTTCTGTCGTTTTCTCTACGTCTGTATTTCTTATCCGAAAACCTAAGTCATCCTCTTCCTCTCCCACCCTACTAAACTCTCTTATTGTAACTTTGTATATATAATGGTATACATTTTCACCCTAAAACTACACGTCGTATCTCTTTGGTTTCGGTCACGAGATATTGTTGTATCTCCCTATCTCACCCTTCCGTTCCCCCTTCCCACAAATCCTCTTTCCCCTATGTACGTACAAATACCGGTTAAGTACAACTATACCTGTTTTTAATAGTGTGTAAACATTTCCTCAATAAGAGGTCAAATATATATATATATATATATATATATATATATATATATTGAAAAATTTTTACTCTCTACTATACCCCTCGCACCACCCTCCCCCCAAGTCCAAACCGTTGAGTCCATATAGGCACCGTCTAAGTACAGTTACATACCGTTTTGACTATGTCATAACATTGCAATTTTTTTTTTTTTTTTCAAATTCAGTGGATCATCTCACTAACTATACATCACTTAGTGGTAATTTATTTTAACTGTTATAATTATTATCACTGAATTTTTTATAAAATTTTAATTTTTAAATAAAATAGTTATTTTATGTATTATTTCATAATATTCGTATTTATATTTAGTTAGTTAATTTTTACTAAGAACCGTATCAAGAAAAAAAAGTAAGTCGTTTATAAATAAAATAAAATAAAATAAATTATAAAAATGGTATATATATATAAATAAATAAAAAAAAAGTTTAAAATTTTAGAAATCAAGAATGTACGCAAGGGTTTGTACTTCGGGGGAGGGTGGAGGGAGGGGTATTGTAGAGACACCCATTAGGGGTACGTGGTCGGGGCGCGTACGACATAGGACGCAGTCTGTATCTGACCACTAAGTTAAGAATGTACTATCATATGTACTATCTTACGGTAAGAGGGTTTAGTAGGGTGGGAGAATATGGAAAATGTTTTAATTGAGTTTTAACCAGTCTTTGGATCCACATTTTGTCTTTCGATATTTTGAGTGTCTTCTATTGTCTCATCTTTTAGATATTTTCGAACTCGAACAGTTAATTAAAATTTTATGTTATGTTTCACATCGTAAGTACTTTCTTTGTTCATGATCCACAAATATTAAATAAGTTTTAATTTTAAAAGAAACTTTTTATGTGACTGTTCTCTGACTCTCCTAATCCGTGTCTGGTCCTCCTTTATAAACGTTTTATGTATAGACTATTTCTGACAATGAGTTTCATATGAGATTTTGTGTTATATTTTTAAAATTTTTACACTAAATTTTTTACCCGGTTTCTACTTGTCTGAGGAATACTTTCTCAATACGTTTATCTTTTATTCTTTTTCTTTTCTATGAGATGTTATATATAGTTGTACCTTCGTGTTTAATTTTACTGTTACTTTATGGAATAAACGGATCATAATACCGACTTGAGGTTTCGTGACTCTTTCGTTTATAACCGCTCTTATAGCTCTTTTTCCTTAAGAATAAAGTAACGATACTATTTACGTTTTACTACCAGTGACATCTTTTCATTCTATTTTTTTTTCGGTTAGACTTTTTCAATATACACTAAGGTTCACATACTACAAGACCTTTCAGTTTTGTTTCCTTTTACATCTTTTTATTCACCAAAGGTCACGACCTCCTCTTGATCTCCCTACTTATCTACCTTTTTTGCCCTAAAAATTACGTCATTTTTATGACATATACCATGAATTTACCATATATGTATAGTTATATGTAAACGGGTTGTAAATCTTACATGCTGTACTTCTGACTTCACGTTCCTTTTAATAATTGAAAATCACCAATATTGATCAGTTACATCCTAGTAGTTAACGTTGTTTATATGATAAGGTCAACCTTAACAACGATTACCTCCTCGGAGACGTAAACATTTCAGTCTCACATATACTCTTTAGAGCCGTGGAAGGGGTAAAAAGACACTTGGATTTTGAAAGGATTTTTTTTTTTCAAAAGTTTTTCCACTAGGTAAATATTATATATTTTTACGTAGTGTGAGTTTGTTTCTGTATATATGACTTAATATGACATATAAATTTACAAATGTTATATCTTTTGGGAAATTTCCCTGATAAAGTAACGTAAGATACTAATTTCTTTAAGTTGATGGTCATCTATATTTAGCATTATCATACCTCCTTTTTCCCTTATTTAGTGAAAGGGATATGATAAATAATACCGTTCGTTAAACTCATATTTTTGATCCTATTAAAATGTTAAAATCCCTACATCGAGAATCTTTTTATATACTCGTTAGAATGTGTTTTGATTGGTCAAAAGTCAATACACTCGTAACGGTGTACTTGGTACGGCGTCAACTCTGGACGGTCCAATTCTGGACACAAAATAGACTACACTTGACCACCATCGGATCCACTGGTATCGACCGAAGTCGAATCTTAGCATACATTCATTATCCTTTTTGAGGTTCATTTCAGCTCTTTAGTCTTTTCATCTCGTACTCTCGGGAGAAGAACACACAGGACTGAGTGGGGGTCGACGGTTAGAGGGACACCGGACACGAAGTAATCGAAGGTCAGGTCAACATTTTCCCTGACGTAAAGAAGTTCTTATAGAACGTTTAGAGTTTAGTTAAGAAGTCTTAGGACGAACACGATGATTCCGAGTTACTCCTAATTAACATCCCCTCTCCAAGTCCTTTGACTTCCAGTAACCGGTTTAGCAGAGGAGCTTATGTATAAAGGAATATTAACTAGAAGAAAAATACCACTTTTTCCTTCCTCATGTCTTCCTTTTCAAATTGTTTCGAGGTACCAGTATTGATACTTTCAAACTTAATACATTATAATTTCATGTTAGGATAGAGGAACACTCAAATAGGGATCTGGGTGTACCTGTTCCTTTTCGTATTCATGTGTAGTTAAGGGAATACATAGAAGAGTCGTACTTCAATAAGTCGTAAAACTATTTTAAATCGTACAATTAATATCATGATCGAAAGGTGACTGGAGACATGTGGTAAAAGGATTTTTGTCCCTAGGGTAGGACTACAAACTGAATCTGGTAACGTGACCTAAATTAAGATAAGAACTTGGTGTTAAACAGTACATATTTTACGTTAAGGATACTGACGGAATTATTGTACCCGGACGAGAATCAAGAGTCAGTCGGGATGACACCGGAAAGGTTATAATCTCAAGTTTTAACGAGTGAAAGTAAACTCTGAAAGGGACATTTCAGAGTCTGATCTAAAACCAGGATACATAGGACCAGACGATTTATATACTGAAAAGTAGACTAAGGAACTGAAATGGACTATGGACCAGGATGAAGATTAAGAAGGTACACAACGATTTAACCTCATGACGTTTATTATAACATAAATGTTGACGAATTAAAAAGAGTATGTGATGACAAACAGGGAACCCTTCCTTAAACACATAGATAGTCCCCTCATTTACCGGAAACTTGTTCCCTCTCATCGAAATCAGTGGACCTGTGTCAGTACTGGGTCCTACGTTCACTCACTTCGAGAACCAATTCTGTAGTCTGACACTATCCCGACTCTCGAATACTGACGGGTTCCGTAAGTGTTAGTTTAACCTTTCAGACCACAGGTTCCGTTACTTGTTTGTTTTACTCATACTATTCGTAACGTTTTAACACGGGATAATAACTCTGTGAGGAGAGGTCACTTCTATCTAAAGAGGTTGGGGTTCTCACTGTTGTGTAGTAAAAGACTGAGACCAAAGGGAATGTAGTTGTACTGAGTACACCAGGTAAAAATCGTTTGAATAGAGTCATTATAATAGGACTTCGTTGTTCTACATTCTTTCTGGAGCAAAGTTTGGGTTTAGAAAGTAAATCCTTAATTGGGTGGACTTCGTGTACTAATCGAAAGGATTCAAAGACGTAAGGAAAAAGTATTTTACCCCATTTTTACATTTTATTAAATACTGATTTTGACTGTACTTCTTTTAATTTATATTTGATTTTCTCTAAAATCCTGTTTTGTTTTAAGTAAAAAGACCCCTCCAATTAGGAGGGGTTTAAGAAAGGTCGGTTTTTACGTCTTCGAAATATGTTAGTTGATTTTGTTCTAGTCCTCTACTGACACTGAGTCCAGTACTTGAAGAATAACCGTTTAAAGTGTGAATTTAACTTCTTTTATCCTTTGAGTGATCTGGTAAGTCCATACTAGATGTAGTTTAAGGAACTTTAATACGTAAACTTCACTGTTTATCTAAATTCTCAATCTAGTATATCTATCTCACGGTTCCTTGATACCTACCTCCAAGTACTGGAACATGTCCTCCGTCACTAGTCCTGATAGAGGTTCTTTTTTTTTTTTTACGCTTTTTCCGTTTTACTAACTGACTGCTCCGGAATGTTTAGTGACTCTTTTCTTCTCTTCACTTTCAGTTTCCTTCTCTCCTTTCTATATGGGTAAACTTACATCTCAAGGTTATCGTTTCTCTCTATTCTTTATTTACTTTTGTTATCTTACAGCAGTTATATACCGTTTTGGTTATGTTATAACATTTGATTTTAATTAATTAATTAATTTTTTATCTTACTCTTTCTGATTTCTAGAGAAGTTCTTTTAATTCCTATGGTTCCCTTGTAAAGTACATTTTACTCATGTTATTTCCCATCTTTATCATACCTGGATTGTCTTCGTATTCTATAGTTCTACTTCACCGGTCTTATGTGTCTTGTTGATATCTTTTCTTAGCAATACTGAGTCTATTGGTACTACCACACTAGTAAGTGAATCTCGGTCTATAGGACCTCGTGTTTCAGTTCACCCGGAATCCTTCGTTATGATGTTTGTTTCGGTTACTTTCCCTACCTTAAGGTCGATTCAATAAAGTTTAGGAGTTCCCAGTATGACACTTTCACGACGTGAATTATACGATCGTTCCCACCTTTTAAGTCGTTACCGACGTTGTGACCTTTTTCAGTAAAAGTAAGGTTAGGGTTTCTTTCGTTAGGGTTTGTTTTAAGTTTGATGACCTATTTACGTGAGTAGAGTGTACGATCGTTTCATTACGTTTCAAGAGGTTCGATTCGAATTTGTCATGTACTTACCTCTTGAAGATTTACAAGTTCGACCTAAAATTTTTCCGTCTACTTGATCTCTAGTGTAATGGTTGTAGGGAACCTAGTATCTTTTTCGTTCTCTCAATGACCTTTTTTTTTTAGATGAAGACGAAGTAACTGATGTGTTACGGAACTTGACACACCCAGGTCTGTTTAAAACCTGTTAAGAATCTATCTTTATGGTCTGGTGGAATGGTCGGAGGAGTCTTTAGACATATGTTAATTTCTTCGTTGTTAATCTCTGTCTGTACCTTGTTACCTGACTAAGGTTCAACCCTTCCCCTATGCAGTTTCGATATATAACAGTGAGACAAATAAATTGAATATACGTCCTATATAGTACACTTTACGGTCCGACCTACTTCGTGTCGACCTTAGTTCTAACGGTCCTCTTTATAGTTATTGGAGTCTATACGTCTACCGTGGTAGAATACCGTCTTTCACTTCTACTTGATTTCTCGGAGAACTAATTTCACTTTCTCCTCTCACTTTTTTGACCGAATTTTGAGTTGTAAGTTTCTTGTTTCTAGAACCGTAGGACAGGGTAGTGAAGTACTGTTTATTTACCCATTCGTTATCTTTGTCACTGTCTGAACCCGAGGTTTTAGTGACGTCTAGTACTGACGTCGGTACTTTAATTTTCTACACACAGGGAACCTTCTTTTCGATACTCATTGGATATGTCGTATAATTTTTAGTCTCTGTAATGAAATAGTTGTCTCCAGTTAGATAAGTATTTTATACATAAAAGGACATCAGTACATGCCTACACTCTCAACGTAGTATTTTATTTCAACTCGTGGTTTCTTGACCACAAAAACTTGACACCACAACCTCTTCTGAGAACTCGCAGGGAACCTGACGTTCCTCTAGTTTTAGTCAGTTAGAATTTCCTTTAGTTGGGACTTATAATTAACCTTCCTGACTACAACTTCGATTTCGAGGTTGTGAAACCGGTGGACTACACTTATTGACTGAGTAAACTTTTCTGGGACTACGACCCTTTCTAATTTCTGTCCTCCTCTTCCCCTGCTGTCCCCTGCTTCGTAGTTGTTGAGCTCCCTGTACTCAAATTCCTTAGAGACCTTCAACCACTACCCGTTCTTTCAGACCACAGGACATTAGATACCCCGACGTTACTTAGTCTGAGCTGACTCACTGACTTGACTTGACTGACTTGTAAGAGTATGTACGGACGATGTGTAAGGTAACAGAAAGAAATAATAATAAAAAAGAAATCAGACGTTCATAACAATTCTTGTTAGGACGGGACTCGTAAATTTTAAATACTGGTTTCTCAAATAATATATCTTCGTAATAATAAATAAAATTTTAAAGGGACATAGATAAAATCACACAAATATATCCCTTGAAAAAATACTTAGGAACAGTTTTCGGATTTTGTAACGTTCATTTATCTCTTTCCCGTTTGTTTTTCCAATATAGATGTTGACTTTGTTTCTCTTTTATTATTTTATATTAAAGATCAATAAAACGAAACAAAGGAAACTCTGATTAGAGAGTCATCACGACTACAAAAGTTTGTTGTCTAGAGATAGTCAAAGTTCAAGCTGTGAAGGAAATGATAGTAGTCGAACGTTTTCAATAGTCTTGTCTCGGACGACGTCCTAATGACAACAGATATTTTTACGTTTACCGTGATATACTTTCACCCCACGACTTTTTGATTTTTAGTTTATAACATATTTAGTCGGTAGACGGACCCGAATCCTTTTCTCACAAACTTTCGAGGAGACACCCAACTACAACGGTTAACTGTATGAGACAAACAAAAAAAAAACAAAAAAAAAATTCGTTTGGAAAATTTTTAAGTGACGAATTCCTCAAGATCTTTTGGACTAAAAGAGTGGTCTCTACGAAAAGAATAAAGGAACTAAATACTTCAAAGTCTCCTGCTCAAATCTTAATGAGATCTTTATTGATATCCCATAGTATAAATGTAATATTTTCTACACGACGAACTTCGTGTCTACACACAGTTAGACATTGTAATGTGTTTCTAAAAGGTGACACTACGTCGTATGTATTCCTCGTTAAAGAACTCGTATATATTTTCTATTTATCGATTGGTAAATATACACACACACACACACACACACACACACACACACACACACATATATATATATATATATATATATATATATATAGAACGAAAGACCTTCTGACAAGTCTCTTTAAATCTTCTGTTTAAGATAAGACAAGAAACGACTGATATCAACAAAGATACATTAATATATTTTAATTCCGACACATATACATTTGACGAATAAATTGCATAAAAGTCTCATCTAGTACTCTTTACAATCCTGCCTACTCTGTGTCCGACCTTAGTTCTAGTACTCTTTTTATAATTATTGGAATTTATACGTCTACTGTGGTGGGAATACCGTCTTTCGACGACGATGATTCAGTGAAGTCAGCACAGGCTGAGACACGTTACGGTATCTGTCGTCCGGTGGTCCGAGGGGATAGGACCCTAAGAGATCCTTTCTTGTGACCTCACCCAACGGTAAAGGAAGAGGTAACGCACTTTCACTTCAACGAGTCAGTACAGATTGAGAATCGCTGGGGTACCTGACGTCGGATGGTCCGAGGAGGTAGGTACCCTAAAAGGTTCGTTCTCATGACCTCACCCCACGGTAACGGAAGAGGTTACCGTCTTTCGACTTCTTCTTGATTTCTCGGAGAACTACTTTCACTTTCTTCTCTCACTTTTTCTCGAATTTTAAGTTGTAAGTCTTTTAATTTTAGTACCGTATACCAAGGTAACGAAATACCTTTTATCTACCCCTTTATCATCGTCTGAAATAAAAAAACCGGAGGTTTTAGTGACGTCTACCTCTGAAATCGGTACCTTAATTTTCTGTGAATGGGAACCTTCTTTACGATACTGGTTGAATCTGTCGTATAATTTTTCGTCTCTGTAATGAAACGGTTGTTTATAGGTAGATCTGTTTCGATACCAAAAAGGTCATCAGTACATACCTACACTCACGACCTGATATTGTATTCGAGTCACGACTTCTTAACTACGAAAACTTGACACCACAACCTCTTCTGAAAACTCTCAGGGAACCTGACGTTCCTCTAGGTTGGTCAGGTGGGGTTTCCTCTAGTCTGCACTTTTATGTAACCTTTATGACCACGACTTCGACTTTGAAGTTATGAAACCGGTGGACTACACTTATTGACTGAGTAAACTTTTCTAGGACTACGACCCTTTCTAACTCCCGACTCCCTCTTCTCCTGTTGTCTCCTACTCTACCAACATACCGTAGTAGCTGAGTTACCTGTACGCAAACCCATATGAGTCCATCGACCACTACTTGTCCTTTCGGACCGTACCACGTCATGTACCTCAGTGTTTCTCAACCAGTGTTGACTAGTTGACTTGAGTCAACTGACTACAAATTTCACTCTGACAAGATTCGATAGTGGTTCCTGTAGTAGTAATTGGAAATAAAAGTTTAGTTTCGTATTTATCAATGCATTACCAGTAAAGAAGACCCTGTATCGTTTCTTCATGGTGAACGGTATTACAGATCAACCATTGTGTTCGATTTCGCCGACTGTAGGAGGGGTTCGAAGTGAATGATCTGATTCTTCAGCACACCTTGTAAGGACAGTAATCCTCGGACCTATCTAAAGTCAAGTCAAGTCAACGAGTCAACACAGGCTGAGAAACGTTGGGGTACTTATCGTCGTGCGGTCCGGAGGGACAGGTAGTAGTTGAGGGTTTCAGATGAGTTTGGGTACAGGTAGATCAACCACTACGGCAGGTCGGTATAGTTGGAGACAGTAGGGGAAGAGAAGGACGGGGGTCAGGAAGGCTCGTGATCCCAGAAACGGTTACTAAGTTGAGAAGGGTACTACACCGGTTTCATAGTCGCAAAGTCGAAGTCGTAGTCAGGAAGGTTACTTGTGGGTCCTGACTAGAGAAATCCTACCTGACTAACCTGGAAGAACGTCAGGTTCCCTGAGAATTTCTCAGAAGAGGTTATTGTGTCGACTTTTCGTAGTTAAAAAACCACGAGTCGAAATAAGTGACAGGTTGAGAGTGTAGGTATGTACTGGTAACCTTTTTAGTATCGGAATTGATCTGCTGGAACAACCGTTTCATTACAGAGACGAAAAGTTATACGATAGATCCAACCAGTATTGAAAAGAAGGTTTCTCATGGACAGAAAATTAAAGTACCGACGTCAGTGGTAGACGTCACTAAAACCTCGGGGGAGTTTTAATTTCAGACTGTGATAAAAGTGACAAAGGGGTAGATAAAGGGTACTTCACCACCCTGGTCTACGGTACTAGAATCAAAATACTTACAACTTGGAATTCGGTTGAAAAAGTGAGAGGAGGAAATGAAATTAGTTCTCCTAAAAATTAAGGAGAAGTGAAAGACGGTGTTCCCACCACAGTAGACGTATAGACTCCAATAACTATAAAGAGGGTCGTTAGAACTAAGGAGGAACACGAACAAGGACGGGTCGTAAAGAGTACTACCTGAGACGTATATTCAATTTATTTGTCCCACTACTACATGTCGGAACTACATGGGGAAAAGGATAAACCTTGATCAGACGACAAGGTACAGGTCAAGATTGACAACGAAGGACTGAACGTATGTCCAAAGAGTTCTCTGTCCAGTCTACCAGACGATAAGGGTAGACAAAGTCTTAAAAGGTGACAAATAACGTTAGGTGTGTCAGTTTCTGAAACCGTATAGTTATTTCCTATTTATCAACAAAAAGACCTGTGTGTACCTGTAGTGGTATACCAGTTGTACCTTTAGTCTAACTGACATAATAAACGTCGGTTTCTACCTCTTTGAGACATGTGAGTCGTTTTTGCTCTGGTCCTCGTCTGACACCGAGTCTAGTACTTACGGTAATAACAGTTTAAGTCTGAATTTAACTTCTTTCATCCCTTTTGGTGGTCTCCTCTTCCACTACCGTGGGGTGAGGTCATGAGAACGGACCTTTTGGAGTACTTACCTCCTGGGACCATCCGACGTCAGGTACCTCAGCGTTTCTCAGCCTGTGCCGACTGACTGGAGTGAAAGTAAAAGTGCGTAACCTCTTCTTTTACCGTTGGGTGAGGTCACAAGAAAGGACCTCTTAGGGTCCCTACCGTCTCGGACCACCCGACGGTAGATACCCCATCGTGTCTCAACCTGTGCTGACTTCGCTGAATCGTCGTCGTCGTCGTCGTCGTCGTCCCTTTTGGTAATCTGGTAAGTCCATACTGGATGTAGTTTAGGCAATATGTCACCTTCACTCTTTATCTAAATTCCCTGATCTAGACTGTCTGTCTCACGGACTAATTGATACCTGCCTCCAAACACTGTGACATGTCCTCCGTCCCCAATTCTACTAGGGGTACCTTTTCTTTACGTTTTTTTTCGTTTTACCGACAGACCCCTCCGGAATATTTATCGACACTTTTCTTTTCTTCCCTCTTCGTTTCCTCTTTTCCTTACTATAAGGGTAAACTTACGTCACAAGGTTTCTTATAGTTCCTCTCTAATTTCTTTCGTAAGTAGTCACTAGTCATGTATCTTTATCTCCTTTTGTTGTCTTACCATTTCTGATATCTAGAGAAGTTCTTTTAATCTCTATGGTTCCTTTGTAAAGTACGTTTCTACCTGAGTTATTTCCTGTCTTTACCATACCTGGAATGTCTTCGTCTTCTATTATTCTTCTCCACTGTTTTTATGTGTCTTCTTGACATGGTTTTTCTAGAAGTACTGGGTCTATTAGTATTACCACACAAGAGAGTGGATCTCGGTCTGTAGGACCTTACACTTCAGTTCACCCGGAATCTTTCGTAGTGATACTTGTTTCGATCACTACCTTAAGGTCAACTCGATAAAGTTTAGGACTGTCTACTACGATACTTTCACGACGTGAGTTATACGGTCATTTAAACCTTTTGAGTCGTCACCGGTATCCTGATCTTTTTCAGTCAAAAGTAAGGTTAGGGTTTCTTTCCGTTACGGTTTCTTACGAGTTTGATGACGTGTTAACGTAAGTAGAGTGAACGATCATTTTATTACGAGTTTTAAGAGGTTCGGTTAGAAGTCGATAAATGTTCGGTACTTGAAGGTCTACAAGTTCGACCAAAATCTTTTCCGTCTTCTTGGTCTCTAGTTCAAAGTTTGGAGACGACCTAGTAACTTTTCCGTTCTCTCAAGGTCTTTTTTGTAGATAAAGACGATCTAAAGTCCATGATAGATTCATATCTCGTCTAATACTGATTTTATGCATTCCGTGTAACGACATAATTCACTTTGAGACCGAAGGTCTATTATTGTACTAAAATCATTAATAACCTAGTAATTTCGTGAATTGTCGGGTTCTGGGAATAAACCAGTACTTGTACTACAACCTTACAACTCAAAGTATTTCAATTTATTGGTTTTCTTTATTCACTGTAGATTCTCTACTTCACAGAAGTCCCTCTCGTTCTCGTCTTTCACCGAGTCTCATCCGATTACTCACCGAGTCCATTATGTAAGTGTACCTTTTAGAGGAAGGGTAAGAACAGAAGTATACGTTTCTGTCCCCGAGACGTACGGTATCTCTTGTGGAACTATCGAGAGTTCTACCACCTCATCTTCCTGTACGCGAATCGAAGTGGACGTTCTTGAGGTTTTAATATTGAACGACGACTTGTTGGTAGTTGTCCCCTTGCAACCTAGGGTTGTTTTTCTATACGGTGTAGGATCTCGTTTTCTTTTCGGGATCGTCGTTCCATCCTCTCCGCTTTGTCACAAATTTTAGTTTGGGTAGTGGGTGGTCTCTACGAGTCTCCCAAGTTTGTTCTGGAACACGTGTGGTCCCGAATCTCTGGGGTGTCTCTGACGTTGTCTTAACACGAACTTAGAGGACGTCTCCATGTCCAATCTTCACCAGACGGTGTCCCTGTCTCCGAGACCCACGTCGATGGAACCATTGTGTCGGACACCGTATTCGGGAGAACCTCCTCCGATGTTAATTGGGGTGGTATCTTAGTATTTGGTCTACCGGGTGTTTGACGTCTTATTAATATGGTTTCTTTCAGAGCATGACAATTCTCTTAAGATCTCGGGTGTTGTCTAAGAGGTTGGACCCCTATACCGTTTCCCTGACTCTTGAGAGTCTTAAACTGAAACCTCCGTGATCGTAAACTAATGTCTTACATGCGTCCTGACCCCTTTGTCTGAGAACCTTCCGTGTTTGTTTTAGAATCACGCGGTCCTGTATCCTCTTTCCCCGTCACTGGGGTGTTCTCTGACTGGGTCTTAACTGACACTCACAGGTCCTCAGAGACCGTCTCCACACACAGTCGTCACCGAACGACGTCATAACCCCCGAGAATTACGTCGTCCCATCCGTACCTTGGTAAACTTACTTCAACAGTAATAGAAGTAAGTACTATATGAAACGTATATTCAATTTATTCGTCCCACTGTCATATATCAGAACTGCATGAGGAAAACGGTAGCTCTTGGTTAGACAAGAAGGTACAACTCAAGATTGACAACGAAGGACTAGACGAATGGCTAAAGAGTTCTCCGTTCAGTCCACCAGACCATAAGGATAGAGAAAGTCTTAAAAGGTGTTAAACACCACTAGGTGTGTCAGTTTCCGAAACTGTGTCAGTTATTTCGTCTTTATATACAAAAAGACACGAGAGAACGACAAAGTTACTAGGTTTCCTACAACCGTTAAACTAGAGACCAAGGAGACGGAAAAGATTTTGGTCGAACTTGTAGACCTTCGAGTGAGAAGTACACTTGGGGTACTTGTTATAATTTTCCATTTTTTTATACTGTGACTTTCTATTTACGTGGTCCAACTACCAACGGACTGTACGATGACCTCTTCTCACCTCTTTATTGAGGTAATTCTTACTTCTCTGTCACGGCTTCGTTTTTGTGGAGAGTCAACACCTACACTGACTACTACCTACATTTCATACTACAACATTCCTCGTTATAACGTATCCTCGTACTTTACAATCCAGATACTTAGTTCCATTTAATTCTCACCAGTTCGTCTTCTACCGTCCTCCCTTGTAACCGTAAAATTCTTAGTCACTGATTTTACCTGATCTTACCCACTTAAATTAAGACTACTGGTAATATAGATGATGACACCCTTTCTGAGTGTATCTTCTTTACCTCATCGGGAGTACCAGTTTTTTTCTCAGACTTACGTCATGAACAAAGGTTAGAGTTTTTACTGTTACTGGAGACAATAAAAGGTTCCGTTTTTAAAGTTATAATGTCATTAGTTTCAGATACGGGGTTAGTCATCTCGACTTCTTCGACTTCAATTTTATAAAATACTTATGGATGTTCTGGAAGATCTTGATTGTGTGGTCTTTCTTCAGGAGAAGTGATTTCCCCTGACTTTACCTTTTCGTCCTTCAGTTCTCTATGGACCGAAGATGACGACGATTCAGTGAAGTCAGCACAGACTGAGACACACTGGGGTATCTGGCGTCGGATCGTCCGAGGTGACAGGGACCCTAAGAGGTCCGTTCTTGTGACCTCACCCAATGGTAAAGGAAGAGGTTACGTACTTTCACTTTTCATTTTCAGTTTAGCGAGTCAGCACAGGTTGAGAAACGTTGGGGTACCTGACGTCGGATGGTCCGAGGAGACGGATACCCTAAAAGGTCCGTTCTCATGACCTCACCCCACTCATTGTCCGTTTAAACCTGAACCTCATGTTTTACTTCGTCGTGTGTCCTATTGTCTCAAAACGGTTCTTTTACGTGACCAGTATCGTTTGTGTGAGAAGGTTGTTGTGTTCTCTTCAGAGATGTACACTGTAGTGGTTTATCAGTTGTGTTTTTAACCTGACTAAAATAACAAACATCGGTTTCTATCTCTTCGAGATATGTCAGTCTTTTTTGTTCTGTCTCTCGCCTGACACCGAGTCTGGTACTTGAGGTNCCCACTCATTGTCCGTTTAAACCTGAACCTCATGTTTTACTTCGTCGTGTGTCCTATTGTCTCAAAACGGTTCTTTTACGTGACCAGTATCGTTTGTGTGAGAAGGTTGTTGTGTTCTCTTCAGAGATGTACACTGTAGTGGTTTATCAGTTGTGTTTTTAACCTAACTAAAATAACAAACATCGGTTTCTATCTCTTCGAGATATGTCAGTCTTTTTTGTTCTGTCTCTCACCTGACACCGAGTCTGGTACTTGAGGTACACCGATTTAAGTCTGAAATTTTTTTTTTTTTTTCCCGTTCCTTTTGGTGATCCGGCAAGTCCATACTGAATTTAGTTTAGGGAACGTTAATATGTCACCCTCACTGTTTTTCTAAGTTCTCTAATCTAGTCTATCTGTCTCACCAACTTCTTGATACCTACCTCTAAGCACTGTAATATGTGTTCCGTCACTAGTCCTGGTAGAGGTTCTTTTTGTTTACGTTTTTCTGTTGTGTCAACAGACTTCTACGGAATGTTTATCGACTCCAATCTTCTCTTCACTTTCCGTTTCTTCTTTTCCTTCTATATAGGTAAACTTACTCCTCAAGTTTTTGTTTGTTTGTTTGTTTTTTTGTCGTTCCTCTCTATTCTTTCGGAAAGAGTCACTAGCTACGTTTGTTTATCTCCTTTCACTATCTTACCGTTTCTGATCTCTAGAGAATCTCTTTTAATCTCTATGGTTCCCTTATAAAGTACGTTTCTACCCGTGTTATTTCCTGTCTTTACCATACCTGTATTGTCTTCGTCTTTTACAATTCTTCTCCACCGTTCTTATGTGTCTTCTAGATAAGTTTTTTCTAAAAGTACTGCGACTATTGGTACTTCCACACTAGTGAGTGAATCTCGGTCTGTAGGACCTTTCGTTTCAGTTAACCTAGAATCCTTCATAGTGACGTTTGTTTCGATCACCTACACTACCTTAAGGTCAACTCGATAAAGTTTAGTATTTTCTAATACCACACTTTCTCGACGTGACTCATACGGTCGTTTAAACCTTTTGAGTCGTCACCGGTGTTCTAACCTTTTTCAGTCAAAAGTAAAGTTAGGGTTTCTTCCCGTTACGGTTTCTTACGAATGTGATGACGTGTTAATGTGAGTAGAGTGTGTGTTCATTTCATTACGAGTTTAAAAAGGTCAGGTCCGAAGTTGTCATGCACTTGGCACTTGAAGGTCTACAAGTTCAACCTAAATCTTTTCCTTCTTCTTAGTCTCAAGTTTAACGGTTGTAGACAACCTAGTGTCTTTTTCGTTCACTCAAGGTCTTTTTGTAGATGAAGACGAAAAAACTAATACGGTTTCGAAATCTGACACACCTAGTGTTGTTTCACACCTATTAAGAAGTTCTCTACCTCATGGTCTGGTAGAAGGGACGGAGGATACTTTAGATATACGTCCATTTCTTCGTTGTCAGTGTTGACCGGTACCTTTTTGTCTGACGAAGGTTTAACCTCTTTCTCATGCAGGACAGACATATATCAGTGGGACGAATAAATTCAATATACGTCTCATGTAGTACCCATTACGACCAGACTTACTTCGTGACGTCCTTAGTTCTAACGACCCTCTCTATACTCATTGCAGTCTATACGTCTACGGTTGTAGGAATACCGTATTTCACTTCTCTTTGATTATTCGAAAAACTACTTTCACTTTGACCTATCATTTTTACGACCGAATTTTGAGTTGTAAGTTTTTTACTTCTAGTACCGAAGACCAGGAAGTGAAGTACCGTTTATCTACTCCTTTGTTACTCTCTACAATAAAAGAACCAGAGGTTTTAGAACGTCTAGGACTGACGTCGGTATCATAATTTTCTACGAACGAGGAACCTTCTTTTCGATACACGGTGGATCTGTCGTATAATTTTTCGTCTCTGTAACGAAACGGTTGTTCCAGGCAGATGAGATCTGATACCATACTAAAAAGGTCATCTGTACATACCCACACTCTAAACCTGATATCTCTTTCGACTCTTGTTTTCTTAATTACGAAAAGTTGACACCACCACTTCTGAGAATTCTTAGGGAACCTGTCGTTTTTCTAGTTTGGTTAGTTAGGATTTGATTTAGTCAAGACTTATAACTAACCTTTCTGACTTCGACCTCGATTTTGAGATTATGAAAAAGGTGGACTCTTAACTGAGTAGCCTTTTCTCGGACTATAGTCCTTTCCAACTTCCGTCCTCTTCCAGTTCTGTCTCTTACTCTACTAACCTACCGTAGTGGCTGAGTTACCTGTACTCAAACTCTTTCGAGGTCCTCAACCACTACGTGTCCCTTCAAACCACACGACGTCAGGTACCTTGTGTTTCTCTACCTTTGTTGACTTACTGACTTGACTTGACTTGACTTGACTTGACTTTCTTACTTCTTTGTACTCCGTGACTTCCTACTCGTGAAGAATAAAATAAAATAAATATAACGAAATTTATAGTATGAAGTTACTTCTTCAGTACGTATCCAGGACTTGAATGGAATTTATATAATACATAAACCAAATAGTAATTATATAACTAATCAAAAGGATTACCCTGATGTCGTATCTAGAAATAAGATTTTTTTTTGAAAAGGTTTGTAACATCCACTACTTGTGATATGGGGCATGTATTATTTTGGGAACGTAAAAGAAGAAGAAGAAGAAGAAGAAGAAGAAGAAGAAGAAGAACAAGTAAACAAACAAAAAATCATCTCTTATAAGACGAAAACCAGGTATACATTTCAGAAGACCCCCTTTTATCGTTAGTAGTACTAATACCTTTTTACAGGGGGGGGGAAAAAAAAAAGATATTTGAATTTACGATTGGTGTTTCCGATGAAATTAGATTTCTTTGTATGTATTTAAATTTTCGTTAGAGTTCTGGTACTTTCTTTTACTTAAGACGTAAATAGGTTACAGTCATCTTTTATAAATTCATGTCTATTTAATTAAAATATACCTACAATGTCTATTACGAATGCAAATTTATTCTAAGTTTTTCAATTTGTCGACTATTATACGAAGGGAGAATTTAATTGAAAGACTCAAACAAAAAATTCTTTCCTAACGATTTTCGTTAGTGTCACGTTACTCATTGAGTAGTACATAAACGACGGTTCTTATTCACACAAAAGTGTATATAGAGTCCACGGTCTTCTTGAACCTAATCTCGACAACGGGAATACCGACGATTTCCTAAATAGAAGAGAGGAGACTCTTGAGAAACTTAAAAGACCTTCAACCAGAATCAAAAACAGAACTTCACTCTCCCAAAAAAAAAAAATTATATTTACATAAATACAATTAACCTCCAATTAATGAAATGTTATAACATAACCAAAAGGGTATGTAGTTGTACATAGACGGTGTCTATATGTGCACAAGGGGTAGGACTTGAGGGGAGGGTGGACGGAGGGGTATGGTAGGTAGACCCAGCAGAGTCACGTGGTCGGGGTTCGTAGGTCATAGTACGTAACTTGGACCCGACCACTGAGCAAAGTATATACTATAATATGTACAAAGTTACGGTAAGAGGGTTTAGTAGGGTGGGAGAGGGAGAGGGTGTCTCAGGTTTCTCTCAAGATTACTAGTACTTTTCTTTATCTGGTAAAAATTTGACTTATAGATTCATTCTATATCAAATGAGGTACAAGTTGATATAGACATTTTCGAACCTGAGGTTCACAATCACCTTAATTTACTTTAGTCAGTTTTTATAAAAAAGTCCCTATATCTATGTTCTCCTCTTTTGGTGATAAGAATCTGTATAAGAAGAGTAGGAATCGGTGGGTCTAGTTGGGTAAGACTACCGAATGTCAGTTTTCTTTAAGGAGTAAACACCGACGAAGAAAATTTCTTAAAATTTGAGAGGTAGAGGTAAGATTACAGATACAGTTTTCGAAGAGATAGAAAAAAGTGACATTACTTTGAAGACGGTATATGTGTGTTTAATTTTAAATTAGGGAATGTATAATTATATATAATTAGAATATATATATATGTATATACCAATTCATTATATATAACAAATCAGAAAACTTACTCTTCTGTTCGGTGGTTGACTCTCTTTTATAAAGACTTTAAGTATAAATAATTTCCTTACTCGACACTGCCTGTCGCGTCTTCGTACCGGCTCTCCCTGATGGGGAGTGGGTTCCAGTCCCCGTCTCCGGCTCTCCTCGATGTGGTACGGGTTCCAGTCTCCGACGTCTCTCGCGGTGCGACGCTGTCACGTCCTCGTCGGTTCTCCTCGTTGGGGTTCGGGTTCCAGTCCCCGGTATCGACTCTCCTCGTTGGGGTACAGGTTCCTCACCACCCACCGACACGCCCGAATCCTCCCGGATCTCCTCGATGAGACGTAAGTTCCAGTCCTCCCCGTCGGCACTCCTCTATGGGGTGCGGGTTCCATTCTCTTTGGGTTCATTCTACTATCCACAACGCTCTCCTATAGTCTCCCGTCCGTGTGACTTTGGTATTAGTGTCTTTTGATCAGTTAGATTAGTGTGTCTGGTGTCGGAAAAGATTGAGTTACTTTAATTCGGTACGACACACCCCGATGGGTTCTATCCGTCCAGTACCACCTCTCCATACTGTCATACATCAGGTAACTCTTCCCTTGCCGTTTAGTGAAGTCATAAGAACGGAACTCTTGTGGTACTTGTCATTCTTTTCCGTTTTACTATCCTATGATTTTCTCCTTGAGAGGTCCAGCCATCCACGGGTTATACGATGACCTCTAGTCACCTCTTTATTGAAGTCTTTCTTACTTCCCTACCTCGGTTTCGTTTTGGTTATGGGTCAATTTCTATACTGACCACTATCTTAGTTCCAGGTTACGAGGTTTCTCGTAATAATGCATCTTTGGACCTTACAATCCAGGTAGACAAGTCAAGTCAAGTCAGCGAGTCAGTACAGGCTGAGTAACACTGGGGTACTTAGCGTTATGTGGTCCGGAGGGACAGGTAGTGGTTGAGGGTCTCAAGTCAGTCTGAACGCAGGTAGCTTAGTCACTACGGTAGGTCGGTAGAGTAGGAGACAGCAGGGGAAGAGGAGGACGGGGGTTAGGGAGGGTCATACTCAGAAAAGGTTACTTAGTTGATAAACGTACTCCACCGGTTTCATGACCTCAAAGTCGAAATCGTAATGAGGAAGGTTTCTTTAGGGTCCGTTTAACCTTCACCAGTTTGTTCTCTACCGTTCTCACTTGTAACTGTAAGATCCTTAGTCACTTGATTTTACCTGACCTTACCCACTTAAATTGAGTCTACTGGTAATATAGATGATGATTATAGATTCCCGTCCTTAGGGAATCTTCTTTACCTTATCGGTAGTACCAGTTGTTTTCTCAGGTGTTACGTCATGAACCTACGATAGAGTTTGTGCTCTCTTACTAGAGACAAGCAAAGGTTCCGTTTGGTAAGTTATAGTGTCATTAGGTTCAGATATGGGGTTGATCATTACGACTTCTTCGACTTCAACTTACCAAGATACTTCTGGATATTCTGGAAAATCTCGATGGTGGGTTTTTTCTACAGGAAAAGTAATATACCCTGACCTTACGTCGTCATTCTTCAGTTCTTTATGGAACCCATTGTCCTTTTAAACCGTAACCTTATACCTTACTCCGTCCCGTTTCCGATTATCTTAAAATGGTTGTCTTGTGTGACCAGTATCGTTTGTAGGAGAAGGTTGTTGTGTTCTCTTCTGAGATGTGTACCTGTAGTGGTCTACCAGTTGTGGCTTTAGTCTGACTAATATAAGAAACGTCAGCTTCTACCTCTTCGAGATATGACAGTCGTTTTTGTTCTGTCCCTCGACTGACACCGAGTCTAGTACTTGAGGAATAACGGTTTAAGTCTATATTTACTTCTGTCATCCCTTTTGGTGATCTGGTAAGTCCATTCTGGATTTGGTTTAGGGAATACTGATATGTCACTTTCGCTCTTTATCTAAATTCCTTGATCTAGACTGTCTGTCTCACGGACTACTTGATACCTGTCTCCAAGCACTGTAACATCTCCTCTGTCCCTAGTTCTGGTAGGGGTACCTTTTCTTTACGTTTTCTCGTTTTACAGACGGCCCACCGGAATGTTTATCGACACTCTTTTTCTCTTCACTTTTCGGTTCCTCTTTTCCTTTCTATATTCGTAGACTTACGACTCAAGGTTTTTTATCGTTCCTCTCTATTCTTTCGGAAGGAGTCACTGGTTACGTTTCTTTATCTCCTTTTATTGTCTTACCCTTTCTGATCTTTACAGAAGTTCTTATAATCTCTATGGTTCCCTTACAAAGTACGTTTCTACCCGAACTATTTCCTGTCTTTAACATATCTGGATTGTCTTTGTCTTCTATAATCTTTCTCCACCGTTCTTGTGTGTCTTTTTGACACGTTTTTTATAGAGGTGACGGTTCTATTAGTGCTACCACACTAGTGAGTGCAACTCGGTCTGTAGGACCTTACACTTCAGTTCACCCGGAATCTTTCGTAGTGATGCTCGTTTCGATCACCTCTACTACCTTGAGATCAACTCGATAAAGTTTAGGACTTTCTACCACGACACTTTCACGACGTGAGTTATACGGTCGTTTAAACCTTTTGAGTCGTCACCGGTGTCCTGACCTTTTCCACAAAAAGTAAGGTTAGGGTTTCTTTCGGTTACGGTTTCTTACGAGTTTGATGGCATGTTAACGTGAGTAGAGTGTGCGATCATTTTATTACGAGTTTTAAGAGGTTCGGTCCGAAGTCGTTTTACAGTTGGCACTTGAAGGTCTACAAGTTCGACCAAAATCTTTTCCGTCTCCTTGGTCTTCAGTTTAAAGGTCGTAGGTTACCTGGTACCTTTTTCGTTCTCTCAAGGTCTTTTTATAGATAAAGACGAAATAACTGATACGGTTTCGGAAACTGACACTCCTAGTATTATTTGACACCTTTTAAGACTTTCTCTAATCTTATAGTCTGGTGGACTGGACGGAGAACTCTTTGGATATACGTCCAGTCCTTCGTTGTTAATCTTGACCTGTACCTTGTTGTCTGACCAAGGTTTATACTGTTCCTCATACAGTTTAGACATATAACAGTGGGACGAATAAATTGAATATACGTCTCACGTAGTACTCTTTACGACCCGACCTCCTTTGTGTCCGACCTTATCTCACGGTCCTCTTTATAGTTATTGGAGTCTATACTTATACTGTGGTGGGTATACCGTCTTTCACTTCTTGATTTCCCGGAACTACTTTCACTTTCTCCTATCACTTTTTCAACCGAATTTCGAGTTGTAAGTCTTTTGATTCTGGTACCGTAGTCCAAAGTAGTGAAGAACCGTTTACCTATCCGTTTGTCACCGACTGAAATAACAAGACCCGACGTTGTAGTGACGTATACCACTAACGTCGGTACTTTAATTTTCTACGAACGAGGAACCTTCCTTTCAATACTGGTTGGATCTGTCGTATAATTTTTCGTCTCTGTAATGAAACAGTTGTTTTCAAGCAGATCAGTTCCGATACCAAAAAGGTCACCAGTACATACCTACATGTTAAAATGATATATCTTTCGACTGGTGGTTTTTTTACTGCGAAAACTTGGCACCTCAACCTCTTCTGATCTCTCAGGGAACCTGACGTGCCTGTAACTTGGTCAGGTAGGATTTCTTTTAGTCAGGACTTACAATTAACCTTTCTGACTACAACTTCGACTTTGAGGTTATGAAACCGGTGTACTACGTTTCTCGACTGAGTAAACTTTTCTGGGACTAAGACCCTTTCTAACTCCCATCCTTCTCTTCCCCTGCAGTTTCCAACTCTAGCAACCTACCGTAGTGGTTTACCCTGTACCCAAACCCACCTGAGTCCGTCAACCACTACCTGTCCTTCCGGACCACACGACGTCAAGTACACCAGCGTTTCTAAGTCTGTCCTGACTCACTGACTTTACTTGACTCCACTGGTGTGATAGTACTAATAGGGTCCGCAACAGATAAAAAAAAAAAAAAAAATGTCAAGACACATAAGAACGGTGGAGAAACATTATAGAAGACGAAGACAATCAAAGAAATGTAAAGAGAGGAAATAACACGGGTAGAAACGGACTTTATAGGGTACCATAGAGGTTAAAAGAACTTCTCTAAAGATCAGGAAGGGTAAGATAACGAAAGGATATACAGAAACGTAACAAGTGAATTCTTTCAAAAGAATAGAGAGGAAGGATAACACATCTTGAGACGTAACTCCATACATATAGAAAGTAAAAGAGGAAATGGAAAGTGAATTAAAAAAGAATCGATAAACATTCCGGAGAAATCTGTTGGTGAAACGGAAGAACACAAAGAAATAGAGTCCCTACTAAAACCAGTGTTAGAGGACATGTTACACTACTCGGAGATAGGTATCAAGTAATCCGTGACATAGATAGTATAGATTAGAGAAGTCAGACAATGGAGGTGACATATTAGTATTATCTAAACTTAATTCAGTATGAACTTATCGGATCACCAAAAGGGATGAAAGAAGTTGAACTCAGACTTAAAGCGTTATTCATCGTTTTACGATGTAAAGACTCGGTGTCAGTAGTCATCCAGAATAATAACGACTGTCATATCTCAAGGTATAAATCGACGTTTATTAACTTAGTTATACTAAATCCACAACTGGTAGACCACTTCAAGTACACATATCAGTAGAGAATACGATAACCTTCTCCCACAAAAGATATTAGTTACGTAAGAGAACCGTCTTGAGACAATGAGAAACAGGACGAGTAAAACATGAGGTTTCGGTTTGAATTAATAATGAGGACCATAGAGAACTGAAGGATGAAAACGTAAGGTCAGGGGATACTACTTTTCTTACAGAAAAAAAAAAAGGTATAATCAAGACCTTCAAGAACATCCAGAAATATCTTGACAAGTTGAAGTCGCAAAAACCGTAAGTACCAACCCCGTATCTGAACCTAATGACACTACAACTTAACAAACAGAACCTTAACTAAAATTTAGTAAGAAAGTAAAGACTCTAACATAGACTCTTAACGTAAAACACGAGAAAATGACTGATACTCCCGATGTGGTAAAGAAGATTCCCTAAGAACGGTATCATCATCTATATTACCAGTAAACTTAATTTAACCGGATTTGGGTAAGTAAAAACAAGTAACTAAGGACTTTTCAACTAAAGTGAGAACAGTAGACGACAAACTAGACCAAGTTAAATAGACTTAAGTACCTGGATTATAAGGTCCAAGGACACGTCATAACAAGAAATGTCGTAACCTGAAATGAAAATGGTGGTCTGTATAGGTGATGACTCGTTATAAAGGTTTAATCAGGTCGGAGAAGTAAGAAATACCTCAACAAAGAGGTGACAAAGGGTCATCGTATGACTAACGGATGGTTGGAACCCCCGAGTAGAAGATCATGGTATAGAACAACGGAAAAGTAACAAAAGTACCCCGAGAGTTCCGTTCTTATGACTTCAACGAAAGGTAAGGAAAACGAGTGATGTAAAAGAGTTCGGGACGGAACCTCCCGTATCGGAAGTCGACGAAGTGAATCGGACTACGGTACGGACCGTACGATCAACAGGGTAATGACCAGGAACAACTCACACGTTTGGAAGTCACCGACGAGTCCCGGTCCCGTTTCCGAAACCACCCTAGATACCCTTCACTCAGGTTCCTTCCGACCTCGGTTCCAACCTCCTATGGGTCCTCAACTTCCGAGGGAAAAACCGGAAGGACCCCGACTAAACGATGGACAAACCGAACGACGACCGACTCGAGACCGGGGGTGGAAGGGAGGGGCGGGAAGAGGAGTCACAATAACAGGTCCGGACAGGTCGGACCGACGGGTTTAACCCCTCACGTCACTAAGTTTCGGAGGGTTGCACGACCCGACCCTTGTGTCCCGTTATAAGTGATGGGACAAGGAAGGAGACAGGACTAGAGGTGTTCAGGTTAGGACACGACGACGACAGAGAAGTCCGACGACGACGGTAAGATAGGACTGTCGTAGAAGACTTACTAATTCCTTTACGTTTAATCTTATTACACTATAGTGACGTGTGTATGATCTTACCGATTTTAGGTTTCGAGACTGTTTTGATTCACACTCGTTCGTACACCACGTCTTCTTTGAGAGTAACTAACGTTTTCACGTATCGGTGAACAGTTCTATAAAACCGTCAAAGAATATTTCATTTGTATGAGAATTGGTATACCAGTAAGACAGGGTGACGTACTTTGAATGAGGTCGGAACTTTTCAACCTTCGTAGTTTTCTACAGGAAGGAATCCATTTACTCATTTAATTGACTCTATAGAGGTTTGTTATCTTATCAATAGTCACTATTTTTTTTTACTACTATACTCCACCCTCCCCCCCAAGTACAAACCCTTGAGTACATGTGGGCACCACCTAAGTACAGTTACATACCGTTTTGGATATGTCATAACATTTCATTTTATTTCATTTTTATTTTAATTTTTTTTTCTTTTACGTTTGTTTGTTTGTTTGTTTGTCTTTCTTTACTTGGTAGTTGGATGATTTTATATACTTCCTTGGAATATACATATAAGAATTCACTTTGCTCAGTTAGGACTCTTCGGTGTATGACACACTAGAGTTGATATGTTTACTGTAAAAGCCTTTTTTTGTTTTGATGTCTACATCATTTTTCCCGTTATCAACGGTCTCTTACTCCCACCCTCCTGTTTGCTTCTCTATCTTGTTGTTATAGAAAATCCCATCAATTTGATAGGATTTATTAATAAATGGTTACCTACGTACGGTAATAAGGAAAGAGTTTGAGTATCTTATCATTGGGTATCATTTGATACCTGAAGTCAATTATCGCTACGAAGTCACAGCAGAGTAGTCAACATTGTTTACGATCTATATGGTCTGATTACGTTCTACGATTGTTTTCTTCTTTAACCCCACCTCTGTCACCTCGGATCTTCACGAAAGACATGAAAGGTAAGTCACGGAAACACATACATTCTTACGAAAATTTCTCTGATAATTGAAAAGAACATAAATTTTACATAAAAAGGTACCTAATTAATGTTTACTCTCACTGGTCCTGACCAATTCTTGACACGACAGAGGTGTCTGTGACACACTAAGAAACACACCTACTGACAGAGTCACATCCCCAGTTGGATTTTTGACAGACGGAGTCGGTTTGGAAGAATAAGAGAATTGAATTCTTATTCGTGTTGGGGTCAGGACGACACCTTGAAAGGTCCACTGAGTCACCATTTTTTCTTAGACGGACAGTTACATCCTCTACGTCCTCTGTACCCAAGTTAAGGACCCAACCCTTCTAAAGAACCTCCTCCTTTACCGTTGGTTGAGATCGCAAGAACGGACCTCTTAGGGTACCTGTCTCCTCAGACCGATCGATGTCAAATGTCCCAACGTTTCTAAACCTGTACTAACTTACTGACTTGTACATCCAGGACTATAAGTCCAGAAAGACTTGTATTTACAGTCCACAACTATAAGGGTCCACTTGTGACCGGTTTATTCATCCATTGGTTTCCTATATTTGTGACATTCTCCTTTAGTTGTATACGATTTTCTACGTCTGAAAATTTAGTCTTCCTAATTTTTACACCCAATGTATCGGAATTTATATATTACCTCTGATATTCATTATTCTCCGTCTTTATTCTAGAGTGAATTTCAACTAAAAGACCGTATACTTTTTATGTCATCAACTTCTTTTATTATACCACTTTTCCTAAAAATTTGTGTTTTTAACAATACTTACTTCTTTCTTCAAGTAGGACTCCTTACACGACCAAGACAGATATGACACGGACAAAGGTTCTATATATACACAAGTGATCGTACCGACGATGACACACACTCGTTCCTTAAGACACACAACAAACACAAGAAAACGAAAAACACTGACACATTTTCAATAAATTTACTATATATTTATTATAACCACTATAAGTAGATTTTTGTACTAATGTAATGAAGTTTCTAGAAAATCTATAGTTCTAGTATATCATAACTAGTATGTAATATTCTATTGTAAAATATACTACTATTTTGTCCAAACGTAAAAAGTCCTATATGTCAAGTTAATCATCATGTCGTTTTATACTACAGTCATGTATTATGATTTTAGTATTATCACTTTATTCGTCAATACAGATTTCTTTAATCTTTATCTGGTTATCTTTTTTCTATTAAATATTTTTTAAATCCTTTTATTTAAAACAAATGAAGAAATAGTTCTAAGTTTGTACAATAAATGTTTCCACTACTTATTATTCCTAATAAATGTCAAGTATTTTATTAAAATACCGAGTATGTTATGAAACGTGTAAGTCAGAACAAACAAAAAAAACAAGCAAACAAAGAACGAAAAAAAAAAAAAAAACCATTTATTTCTGATCAAAGTTAAGGGTTATAATCCACACTTAATTAAATCATTTGGTACGAAAGGTCTTTTTCTTTTTCATATTTTTAGTAATTCTTTTGAAAGGTGATGAAAATTTGTTCATATACCCATGTTATCATTATATCGTGAACTTCTTGATAATTTAGGAGGGTTTCGGAAAAACGAAAGAGAGTCACAAGTCAGTCGTCTAAGACGATAGTTTTTATTCTCAAAGAATAGTCAAGTAAAGTCAGAGAGTTAGCACAGACTGAGAAACGCTGGGGTACCTGACGTCATACGGTCCGGAGGGACAGGTAGTGATTGAGGGCCTCGCAGAAAATTACGAATTAAATAAAGAAGTAGAAAAATGAAAATTCGTTTTCGTCTTTTTGTTGTTGTGTGAGAGATCTGGTCTTATTAAATATATAAAAAGGGTGATCGGTGGATTTAATATTTAATGGTTGTTTAATTTTATCTAGTACAAACTGGAAAGACTACGTAAAATAATTGTAATAAAAGGAGTCGAAAGGTAAGTATAAGTGACGATCGAGGATAAAATGTCTTGTCCAATGTAATTTGATATGAAAGTTACATTATATTATGGTCCATCCCCTGGATGCTATAAGTTCTAAAAGAGACAGTCATCGAAATCATTTCTATAAATCGTACGTGTGGTTGATTTTCTAGATCCGATCTTTATCATAGAAACGTTTAAACGTAAAAGGTCTTTAAAACGTCTTTTTCACAGTACAAACTTTTGGTCTATTAAAAGTCAAATAAAGGTTTTTTCTTTCAATTTAGACTAAATTAGAACGGACGTATATATCTAGTTGAACACAAGGTGTATTTTCACTTAATAACCTCCTATTATCACTCCTCTGTATTTTAATTAGTTCATGAAACGTCTTTAATTAAACCAAGTTCAATTTCATGTCAACCCTAAGGGTCCACCGACTAAGTATTTCTTGGGTTTTCTACATGAAGTTAAGGACCTAGTCCTTCTAGGGGATCTCCTCCTTTACCGTTACGTGAGGTCATAAGAAAGGACCTCTTAGAGTACCTGTCTTCTCGGACCAGCTGATGTAAGGTGACCCGGTGTTTCTCTGTGTTAACTCGTTAACTGATGTGTACGTTCAATGGCAATCAAAATGACGAGTTTAAGTGAGATTCATTAAGAGTTAAATCCTGATATTTCAGTCCTATTTAAATCTCGAATGAGAAACGTGATCAATTCTTCGATGAAATTACATTATACAATAGTTTTTAGTTGTTATCATTTTTAGTACAAAGTCGTTGAATACTGTAAATACGTTTTCTGACTCTCTCTGAAGACTGAAAACTAGTAAAACTGTACAGAGAACTAACAGTGTGTTGTAAGAAACAGAATACATCCAAGGCCCAAAGAAGAGATACAATGAATCTGATCTTCGACTAGAAATCACTTATTAAAAAAAGAAGATCTTCCATAGAGTCTATTCAAAGTCTTGTATGTTACCATATAAAAAACACACACAATGATTTCAGATTTAGTGTGTTATATTAATACCTTACTCTTTAATTACCCTAAGTATGTACCCGTGTACATCTTTGAAAACTTTGTTAAGTCTTCACATATGTAAATCTATAAAAAAAAGAGTAGTGAAGTTATGAACTTGACTCACATCTCAGTTAGTCACCGTTGTTATAAAATAAGGTTTACATATGATTTTGGTTATACCTGGTAGTAAAAAATTAATTAAAAGAAACATTTTTTTTTAAATCTCTGATCTCCCATTTAGTTCTTGATGTATTAAGTTTATTTACTTTATGTCTAAACCGATTTATTGTACTAGACTTATACCAGTTTTGTTTGACAATTTAGTCAACTGTTCTTATTTAGAACACTGAGGGAAAGTGTAAAATTTAGTCGAAAACGGTTTAAATTCATCGAACTTCTTTTGGTTACGAATATGAGTTAAAGTTTTACAGAAGAAAAAAAAAAAAATTTACTTATCTGTCTGTATGTACACCCAAAGTTAAATTTTCGTATCGATAGTAATAATCTCTTTTTGTTAGTTATATTTATTAATTAATAATAAGTCATTTTAAAAGTCCTCTTATGTATAAACAGTCGTTATTAAAAGGGGTCGACTAAAGGTTTTCGTCTCAACGGTAAAATTCTTAAGAATGAAAGATATCTCAAATATAAGACTTGTCTGACTGTAGTTAAATATCTTCACATAACTATGTATCAATTGTAATATTGTTTAAAGACTCCTTAAGCGGGGGTATGTTCATAAGAAAACTCTGACAAAGACATCTGAAGGTATATAAGATTTTCCGTGTGTTACCAAAATGTCTTCAGAATTGGGTTATTACCCCTTTCTATGAGATATATGGGTAAAATCCATACCTTGTGAAAGTCAAACTTCTTTAATCGTTTAAGAACAAACCACGGACGTTAAACCAGTATCTCAAATTTTAAAGACATCTTGTTAACTCATGAGACAACTTTGTCCCTCCCATCGACAACCTTGTCTCTATAGACCTCATTGTTCGTTTAAACCGGAACCTCATGTTTTACTTCGTCTCGTGTCCTATTGTTTCAAAAAGGTTCTCTTGTGTGACCAATGTCGTTTGTGGGAGAATGTTGTTGTGTTCTCTTGTGAGATGTGTACCTGTGTGGTTTACCAGTTATGGTTTTAGTCCAACTAAAATAAGAAACGTCGGTTTCTACCTCTGTCAGATATATTGGTCCTTTTTTTTTTTTTCTTTCTTTCTTTTTTCTTTTGTTCTGACCCTCGACTTACACCGAGTTTAGTACTTGATGAATAACAGTTTAAGTCTAAGTTTAACTTCTTTAATGCCTTTTGGTAATCTTGTAAGTCCATACTGGATTTAGTTTAGGGGAACTAATATATCACTTTCACTGTTTATCTAAATTCCCTGATCTAGACTATCTGTCTTCCGGACCTTTGATACCTGCCTCCAAGTACTGTAACATGTCCTCCGTCACTAGTTCTGGTATGGGTTCTTTTTCTTTACGTTTTTCTGTTTTACGAACAGACTCCTACAGAATGTTTATCGACTCTTTTCTTCTCTTCACTTTCCTTTCCCTCTTTTCCTTTCTATATGGTTAAACTTAAGTCTCAAGGTTTCTTACCGTACCTCTGTATGTTTTCGGAAGGAGTCTCTAGTCAAGTTTCTTGACATCTTTTTGTTATCTTACCTTTTCTGATCTATAGAGAATCTCTTTTAATTTAATCACTATAGTTCCCTTATAAAGTACGTTTCTACCCGTGTTATTTCCTGTCTTTACCTTACTTGGTTCGTCTTCGTCTTCTATAATTCTTCTCCACTGTTCTTATGTTTCTTCTTGATATGTTTTTTCTAGAAGTACTGGGTCTTTTAGTGTTGCCACACTAGTAAGTGGATCTCGGTCTGTAGGACCTTACGTTTTAGTTGACCTTGAATCCTTTGTAGTGATACTTGTTTTGATCACCTCCACTACCTTCAGGTCAACTCGATTAAGTTTAGTATTTTCTACAACGACAATTTCACAACGTGACTCATACGGTCGTTTAAACCTTTTACGTCGTTACCGGTACCTGACCTTTCCCAATCAAAAGTAAAGTTAAGGATTTCCTTCCTTTACGTTTTCTTACAAGTTTGATGGAGTGTTAACGTGAGTAAAGTGTGAGATCGTTTTATTACGAGTTTTAAGAGGTTTGGTCCGAAGTTGTATTCAGTACTGGAAAGTATACAAGTTCGACTTAAATCTTTTCCGTCTCCTTGGTCTATAGTTTAAAAGTTGTAGACAACCTAGTAGATTTTTCGTTCTCGTAAGCTCTTTTTCGTATATGAAGACGAAGAAACTAATACGGTTTCATAAACTTACACAACTAGTGTTCTTTGATACTTTTTAATAATGTCTCTACTCTTATGGTCTGGTGAATGGACGGAGAACTCTTTAGACATACGTCCAGTTCTTCGTTGTCAATCTCGACATGTACCTTGTTGTCTGACCGAGGTCTATCCCTTTCCTCGGGTAGTTCCAACGCATAATAGTGGGACGAAAAAAATTGAATGTACGTCTCACATAGTACATTTTACGGTCCTACCTACTTCGTATTCGACCTTAGTTCTGACAGTCCACTTTTCAGTTATTCGAGTCTATACGTCTACTGTGGTGGGAATACCTTCTTTCGACTTCTTCTTGATTTCTCGGAGAGCTACTTTCACTTTCTCCTCTCACTTTTCAGACCGAATTTTTAGTTCCAAGTCTTTTACTTCTAGTACCGTAGATCAGGGTAGTGAAGTACCGCTTATCTACTCCTTTGTTACCTTTTTCACTGTCTTAAAAAAAATCACCTAAAGTTTTAGTGACGTCTACCACTACCGTCCTTAATTTAATTTTCTGTAACGAGGAACCTTCTTTTCGGTACTGGATGGAGTCGTCGTATAATTTTTCGTCTCTGTAACGAAACGGTCGTCTCCAAGTAGATAAGTTTCAATACCGAAAGGGTCATCAGTACATACCAACACTCTCAACCCGACATTTCTTTCGACTCGTGTTTTCTTAAGTAAGAAAACTTAACACCACAACCTCTTCTGAGTTCTCAGGAAACTTGACGTTCCTCTAGTTAGGTCAGTTAGGATTTACTTAATCAGGACTTATAAGTAACCTTCCTAACTACGACTACGACTTTAAGGTTATGAAACCAGTGGACTACATTTCATGATTGAATAACCTTTTTTAAGACTACGACCTTTTCTAACTTCCACCCTCCTGTTCCCCTACGGTCACCTACTCTATCAACCTACGGTAGTGATTGAGCTACATGTACTCAAACTCGTTCGAAGTCCTCAACCACTACCTGTCCCTTCGGACCGCACGACGTCAGGCACCCCAACGTTTTTCAGCCTGTACTGACTCTCTGACTTGACTTGACTTGACTTGACTTGACTTCAGGTACTATACCTTTCGAGTATTAAGTAAAAAATGTTGATTGGACTTTGAATTTCGTTTTAAAATATAAAAAGGATAAAAAATGATATTTTCTATTTCCCTATATACCTTAATATTGTGAGTCTACTTCTGATACTTTTTATAATATTTTTATAAAATAGTTTTTACGAGGAAATTTTGTTTAATGTCTCCCCTCAATTTCAAAAAACAATAAAAAAAAAGAGGTTTCAAGACCTCAATGGTAGGTTCCTGCTTAAAGACCCGTTTCTTTATTCGTACACAAATGAAGAGTTTATTGTCAAATTAAACTCTTTAATTCTTTCTTTCTTTTGTTCCCTTATTTTATAAAAAGTGTAACGTAAAGAAATTCGGTATCAACTAGACATTTTAGTTATATACAAAGTAATTAGATTGAATACCTAAGACTACTTTCACCACGATTTGAGTGTTCCACAACTTTACGAACATTGTATTACTGTTTAAGAGTGTTTCTTTCCTACCTTCATGAAGTTTTCATGCTCTAAATCTTCATGGTCTACAGTTCAATTTAACCCTAAAGATCATTTATTAACTATTTTACATCATCACATCCGGACTCGAAAAGTATAATTATAAGGTCGGGATTGGGTTTAGACAATTTAGTGTTGATTACTTGTTCCCATGATTCCGGAGACAAACCAAATTTTAAAGGAGTCACTAAATTATACTTCACTTCAAACTCTTAGTGACACTAATCGTCAATAAATAATCACTTTGGTGGATAGTCTATACATGTTACTGTCAGTGTCGGTGTGTCGTTTAGGTCCTCGTCTAATCGGACTCGGGAACACGGAAGACACTTAGTACTACGAAAGACAACCAACTCCCAATCGTAGTTCAAAAGTTGGACTGGAACTAAAGGTGAGGCCGAGGAAAAAAGGATGTAACCTCTTGTTCGTGCTCAGGGGGGTGAGTCAAGTAAAGAGTACAAGTTCCAGTAGTCCCTTATCCATGTCTTTATTTTTATTGCAGACAACATTTTGACAGATTTGTTACACACTTCTTAAATTAATGGTCATGTTACCTATAATATAAAGTAGAGTTTTGTATACTCTACCAACTCCTACGATTTTTACCATCTCGTCTATCCTTTAACTAATGTAGTTTTTTGGGTCAGTACACGAAGGACACATACGGTAATTGAAGAAACTCGGTGTCCATGGAGTAACTATTTTGACTGTCCTCCTGAACAACTGACAGTTTAATATTTTTATATATTCCGAATTAAAAATTTAACAGAACACCTTTTTGATTCTAATCGTGTACGTTCAATAATCTATTAATTATAGAGGTTTGATAACAATATTCTCTGTACAGAAAATTCATTTTAATAATCCTCTATTTTATGTCATATTATCTATAAATACGAGGTATGAATAATAGACCCTCTCCATAATCTATCATTTACATCTACTGTTTAAACTTCAAATGGAACTATCATTAGGATACTTGGAAAGTCTTTTAACTTTAAGTCAAAATCTCCTTTATTTACACAGAACGAAAGTCGAGTGAACGTTTTATTGGTTACCAGATAAATCTTAATACTTCATCTTTGTTGTTTTGAAAGTACTTAAAATTAATTCAAAATAGAACGGGTTACCTGTGTCTTCAACGAAAGTTCATGATCGTGACGAAAGGATTCACCTTTTTACTCCATAAAGAAAATTTAAATTATCTGATTATTCGTAATAAAAAAGGAGATAGGGGTCAGACCCTATACGGGTAAATAATAATAATAATAAAAGGAAAAAAATTGTAATGATGGTTTATATCACTACGTACTAATAACAGGAGTTGAAATTTCAAAACCCAAACAAAGTATCATTGACTTAGACTTAAATAATCAAGAGTCCTATTTTATTTACACAGGAAATTGTAATATATATTCTCTCATCAACTCTACTTATTTCCTACTCTTACCCTGTCAACAGTTAAAATTCAATGTACGAGTAGTAAGTTTTTGTATTTTTTGATTATTAAGTAATGTCGGGTGATCATAAAAATCATAAATACTGAGTTCATGTAATAAGTCAATTAGAGAAGTGATACGTGATTTTTTAGTTATAAATTTTTCAATACGTTTCGATAGAAGTACACGAGAATACATGGGTAAAAAATAGATTTCGACAATTTGCGTAACACGACTATGTGTTTGTGTATAACACTTTACACAGGATACAGGTACTTCCTCCAGTCTTAAGTCGTAGTAAAATTCCGAGACGGTGAATCTTGTATACACATTAGTTCCAGGTGTCGTCTTTATATTTATACTTTTAAAAGGTAGACCGGTTCCAGAAATACAATGTAATCCCGGTAGTTTCCGACGCCCGTTAAATTTTAGAAATACTTAATTTAAGGTTAGAGAATTTACAAGGTTGTTATCTAAACTCGAAAGATATAGAAGAGGTAAAATTCTTGAATTCAAGTCGGTCATAAAGGGGTTTACTGTTGACACAATTTTTGTTTTATGTAGGACGTTGTGATGATATAAGTAACTGATCGAGATCATTAAAAGACCACCTCAGAAATCCCAAAAGATACATCTCCTATTACAGTAGACGTTTACCACTCTCTAAATGAAGAAAAGGTTAAACCTAAATAAAGAAAAAGACGAGGCTAACGACACTAGTTTTGAAGATTTTAATCCAACTTGTCATCACCGCTCTCACCCGTGGGAACAGAACACGGAGTGAAATCCCCTTTACGAAAGTAAAAAAGTGGTAACTCTTATTACAAACGACACCTGAACAGTATATATCAAAAATAATACGATTTCATACAAGGAAGATAAGGACGAAAGACCTCTCAAAAATAGTATTTACCTATGACATAAAACAGTTTCCGGAAGAGACGGAGATAACTCTATTAGTATACCGAAAATAAAAAGTTAACCAATTACACCCCATAATGTGACTAACTAAACGTCTATAACTTCTTAGGAACGTAAAGACCCTATTTCGGGTTAACCAGTACTACATACAAGAAAAATTACACAACAACCTAAGAAAAACGGTCTTAAAACAATACCTAAAAACGTAGATACAAGTAGTCACTATAACCTGACATCAAAAGAAAAAACACACACCGTAGAAACAGTCCAAAACCATAATCCCACTACCACCGGAGTATCTTACTCAAACCTTCAAATGGAAGGAGACGTTAAAAGACCTTCTTAAACTCATCCTATCCACAATCGAGAAGAGCTTTAAAAACCAACTTAAGTCGACACTACGGCAGACCAGGACCCGAAAACAAACGAACTTCTCAAGACTAATGTCAAACTTAAAGGCACGAACACTACCCAGACAATTCTAAAAGATAAAGAAGGACCAAGTCAAAACCTTTCAACATAAAAAGATTCTTAAACAGGTAAAGAAGGTTCAATAGGTAAAATAACCGTATGTTAACGACTATCATCAGAGAATACTAGAAAACATAAAGACACAACAGACAACACTAGAGAGGTAAAAGTAAAGATTAAAATAACTAAACTAAAAAGAGCGAAACAAAGAACTACTCAGATCGATTACCAAACAGTTAAAATAAATAGGAAAGTTTCTTGGTCGAAAACCGAAACAACTAAAAACGATACCAGAGAAAACAAAGAAGACGTAAATAAAGACGGGATTAAAAATTCTAAATAAAAGAAGATGATTGGGACACAAGAAGTAAAGAAGGAAAAGATCAACGAAATCCACATCTCAATCCAATAAATAAACTGAAAAAAGAACAAAGAACTCCATCCGGACATAACGATTCTTGGAAGGGGAATCGTGACGAAAAATGTCACAGGGTGTCCAAAACCTAATAACACAAGAGTAAAAGGAAACAAAGATACGTATAAAACTAAAGAAAAAAAATAAAGAAAACACTTAACAACCAATAAGTCGACGCACATCAAGTCGGAGGTATACAACCTTAAAAATTATCAAAAAGAGGACATTGACTCTAGATTAGAATGACGTAACACCAGTCTTTTCTACGAACCTTACTAAAGTTAAAAACTTAAATGGTTGCGATCTAAATACCGGGTCCTACACAAGATAGGACCTCTTCCAAGGCACACGTGAACTCGTTTTCAACTTTACATAAGAAAACCCCACTTTACAGGATATCTATAGTTAACCCAGATTGAACTGATAACATAGTAAATTTCAAACACAAAGGAACAATTAAAAGACAAATCAACTAGACAGGTATCCACACTCGCCCCATAATTTCAGAGGGTGATAATGACACAATAACAATTAAAGGGGAAGGTATGAACAATGGTAAATTGAATGTATAACACCACGATCTCGATTATTTACTTGTGTCATTTCAACGTCCTATATTTTAGTTGTGTGTGTTTAAGGAACGTAAGAATATGTAATTATTACTCTTTTATCTTTCTCTTTAATTCCTTTCTTGAGGTAAGTGGTAACGTTGTTTTTATTATTTTATGAATCCTTATATAGATGGATTTCTTTGTTCTCTGAATGTATATCTTTTGATATTTGTGACTACTTTCTTTAGTTTCTCTTGTGATTATCTACCTATTTATATAACACAAGTACCTAGTCTTCTTAGTTATATCACTTTTACTCATATGATGGGTTTCGTTACATATCTAAGTTACGTTAGGGATAGTTCGATGGTTTCCATAAAAAGTGTCTCGATCTTGTTTATTAAAGTGTTAAATATACCTTTATGTTTTTTGGAGCTAATCGGTTTCGTTAGAACTCTTTCTTCTTACCTTGAACTCCTTAGTTGGACGGACTGAAGTCCGAGTTGATGTTTCGGTGTCAGTAGTTCTGTCATACCATGACTTTGTTTCTGTCTTTATATCTAGTTACCTTGTTTTATCTTTCGGGTCTCTATTTAGCTGGGTGGATACCTGCGGAAGAGAAATTGTTTTCCTCCGTTCTTATATGTTACCTCTTTTCTTTTAGAGAAATTGTTCACCACGACTCTTTTGACCAATTGGTGTACATTTTCTGTTGGGTCTCCCTATCATGCTCCTCCCTCATCCCTCTTCCTAAGTCCTACCCCTTGTGTACATATGGACACCACCTAAGTACGACTACATACCGTTTTGGTTATGTTATAACATTTCATTAATTAGAGGTTAATTTTATTTATTTAAATATAATTTTTATTTATTTTATACCTATCGTTTNGTTACCTCTTTTCTTTTAGAGAAATTGTTCACCACGACTCTTTTGACCAATTGGTGTACATTTTCTGTTGGGTCTCCCTATCATGCTCCTCCCTCATCCCTCTTCCTAAGTCCTACCCCTTGTGCACATATGGACACCACCTAAGTACGACTACATACCGTTTTGGTTATGTTATAAAATTTCATTAATTAGAGGTTAATTTTATTTATTTAAATATAATTTTTATTTATTTTATACCTATCGTTTTTTTTTCTTACTTTAATCTTGTGAAAGATTGTGGTAAGTGTTTTTATTTGAGTTTTACCTAATTTATAGATTTACATTCTGGTCTTTGATATTTTGAGGATCTCCTTTTGTATCCGTTTTATGAGAGGTTGTATTTACTGTCGTTCTAGGAGACACTGGGTGGAGGGTCTTACAACCTTTATTTTCGTTTTTATTTATATACACTGGATTAATTTTAATTTTCGAATATGTGTTGTTTTCTTTGATAAGTCAACTCAAGTCAAGTCAACGGTCAGCACAGACTAAGAAACGTTGGGGTCTTAGCGTCGTGCGGTCCGGAGGGACAGGTAGTGGTTGAGGGCCTCAAGTGAGTCTAAGTACAGGTAGTTCATTCACTAGGGTAGGTCGGTAGAGTAGAAGACAGCAGGGGAAGAGGAGGACGGGGGTTAGGGAGGGTCGTAGTCTCAGAAAAAGTTACTCAGTTGAGAAGAGTACTCCACCGATTTCATGACCTCAAAGTCAAAATCGTAGTAAGGAAGGTTTCTTTAGAGTCCCAACTAGAAGTCTTACCTGACCAACCTAGAGGAACGTCAGGTTCCCTGAGAGTTCTCAGAAGAGGTTGTGGTGTGAAGTTTTCGTAGTTAAGAAACCGTGAGTCGGAAGAAGTGTCAGGTTGAGAGTGTAGGTATGTACTAGTGACCTTTTTGGTATCGGAACTGATCTACCTGGAATCAGCCGTTTCATTACAGAAACGAAAACTTATATGATAAATCCAATCAGTATCGAAAAGAAGGTTCCTCATTCGCAGAAAATTAAAGTACCGACGTCAGTGGTAGACGTCACTAAGACCTCGGGGGGTTTTATTTCAGACTGTGACAAAGGTGACAAAGGGGTTGATAAAGGGTACTTCACTACTCTGACCTACGGTACTAGAAGCAAAAGACTTACAACTCTAAATTCGGTTGAGAAAGTGAGAGGAGAAAGTGAAAGTAGTTCTCCCAAAAATCAAGAGAAGTGAAAGACGGTATTCCCACCACAGTGGACGTATAGACTCCAATAACTATAAAGAGGGTCGTTAGAACTAAGGTCAAACACAAAGAAGGTCAGGTCACAAAGAGTACTATATGAGAAGTATCTTCAATTTATTCGTCCCACTGTTATATGTCGGAACTATATGAGGAAAAAGGATAAACCTTGATCAGACAAAAAGGTACAGGTCCAAATCGGCAACGAAGGACTGGACGTATGTCTAAAGAGTTCTCCGTCCAGTCCACCAGAACATAAGGGTAGAGAGAGTCTTAAAGGGTGTCAAAGAACACTAGGTGTGTCAGTTTCCGAAACCGTATCAGTTATTTCGTCTTTATCTACAAAAAGACCTTGAGAGAACGAAAAAGGTACTAGGTCGTCTACAACCGTTAAACTAGAGGTAAAGAGACGAAAAAGATTTTGGTCGAACTTGTAGACCTTCAAGTGTCAAGTGTATAACGACTTCGGACCGAATCTCTGAAAACTCGTAATGTAATGATCGTACACTCTACTCACGTTAACAAGCCATCAAACTCGTAAGAAACCGTAACGGAAAGAAACCCTAATCTTACTTATCACTGGAAAAGGTCAAGACACCGGTGACGACTGAAAAGGTTTAAACGACCGTATAACTCACGTCGTGAAAGTGTCGTAGTAGAAAATCCTAAACTTTATCGAGTTGACCTTCCTTAAGGTAGTGGAGGTGAACGAAACAAACATAACTACGAAAGATTCCGGGTGAACTGAAGTGTAAGGTACTACAGACCGAGATCTACTCACCAGTGTGGTAGTACTAATAGGCCCAGTACTTCTACAAAAAACATGTCAAGAAAACACATAAGAACGGTAGAGAAGAATTATAGAAGACGAAGACAATTCAGGTATGGTAAAGACAGGAAATAACTCGGGTAGAAACGTCCTTCTACTTTACTGTGGGAAGTCTTGCCCTCCTTTATTATCGTTTACTTCATTACCTGTTTCTTAATTAGAGATTTTATATGTTCGTTGAGGACGTCGAGTTAGGATCTTTTTCTTCACTGGTTTAGTTTTTTGACCGGTTTCTTGATTTGTCTCTAAAGAGTTTTTTCTGTATGTCTACTGATTGTTTGTGTACTTTTCTACGGGTTGTAGTAAGTAATAGTCTCTTTACGATTAGTTTTTGTGTTACTCCATGGTAAAGTGGGGTCAGTCTTACCCACACTCGGTTTTTAGATGTACGTTATTTACGACCTCTCCCACACCTCTTTTCCCTTGGGAGAATGTGACAACCACCCCTACGTTTGATCATGTCGGTGATACCTCTTATCACATCTCTAGGGAAGTTTTTGACCTTTATTTGACGGAATACTGAGTCGTTAGGGTGAAGACCGGAATGTGTGGTTCCTTTGGTCTTAACTTTCTCTGTGTACATGGAGTTACAAGTATCGTCGTGACAAATATCATCGGTCCTGTACCTTCGTAGGATCTACAGGTAATCGTCTGCTTACCTATTCCTTCGAAACCATGTATATGTGTTACCTCAAACGAGTCGGTAATTTTTCTTATGTAAACTCGGTCAAGATTTCTCGACCTACTTCGACCTCAGATAATATGTCTCTCTTCATTCGGTCTTTCTTTTTGTGGTTATGTCATATGATTTCATACATATACCTTAAATCTCTCTACCATTTTTAGTGGGACATACACTCTGTCATTTTCTCTGTATCTACATGTCTTCTCATAAAACCTTAGACACCCTCTCCCTCTCCCACCCTACCGAACCCTCTTACAGTAACTTTGTACATATAATATACACTTTACTTAGCCGTCAGGTTCAAACTACGTACTATGGTCTACGAACCCCGACCACGTGACCCTACTGTGTCTCGCTACCATACCCCTCCCTCCACCCTCGCCCCAAGTCCTACCCCTTGTGTACATGTGGGCACCGTCTAAGTATAGGTACATACCGTTTTGGTCGTGTTATAACATTTCATTAATCGGAGGTTAATTTTCTTTATTTATATATAAATTTTTATTTTTTTTAAATTTGTTATTGTTGTTGTTCTTGATAATGACTTATTCATCTAAAAAACACTGTCTTTAAATTTTTGTAGTAATTTTTTTGTAAAGGACGTCCTACTATACGAATAATCTAATAGCTTAAGTCCACGTATTAAAATAGCAATGTACTTTAAACCAAATTAAACAACTAAAAATTTACACACACACCTACGAGTCAGTGAAGTCAGCACAGGTTGAGAAACACTGGGGTACCTGGTATCACGTGGTCCGAGGAGAAAGGTACCCTAAGAGATCCGTTCTTATGACCTCTACCAACGGTACGGGAAGAGGTCCCCTAGAAGGGTCGGGTCCCTAAATTCGGGACGAAGAAAACAGAGGACGTATCCGGTTACCCAATATATGGTGATCACGGTGGACCCTTCTAGAAAATTTAAACATAAATTATAATTAATGTTATGACTCCAACGAGAATTGTAAAAATATCAATAAACACTATCGAAGAATTAGTTTGTGAAAGGTTGAAACCGGATAACGTAAAAGAAAGTCAAGAAACGAAATAAATACTAATTAAAGGTGAGATTACAAATAATAAACATAAAGGAAGGAATGTCAGAGAAATTTCAATAAGGGGGGGGATCAAAAACTCAATTACTAATCAAAAAGATCAACATATATGAAACACAAAAGGTTACACATGAAATTTATTATTTTTAAGGTAAAATAGATATATATTTATAATTATATACATATTATACATACGTATATACAATCGAAGGAAAAAAAGTCAGTGTCTGAGATTACAACAAGAAGTTACTTTTGACACCAGACGTAGTGGATGAACAGTATGACTAACAGAAAGACACAGCGATCTTGTATCCAGGGAATATCGTTCTGTCAAACAGACGAGACAACTAAAAGTATTAGGGACTCAGTCTTCTCTCAAACCGTGTGTTATTTGGAGCGATTAATGAACAACTTATTTACTAAACCCAAGATCTCAAAAGTCGACGAAATTCAGTTAAAAATGTAATGAGTAAAGAGAAGAACACAAAGATATTTATACAGTATACTATCAGAAAAGTATGTCAGACCACAAAGTTAAATAGTCTCAACAAAAAACGAACAAAAATAAAAAAGGGTGGAGAATAAACACAACTTCTCCTTTAAAGGAATTATTAGTATAATAAGATTAAAAATTTTTAAGTTTTTGCAGAATACAACTTCAAGTAAAAAGGTCCAGGAACAAGTCAAGTCAATTCAAGTCAAAGAGTCAGAACAGGATGAGAAACGTTAGGGTACCTGACGTCGTGTGGTCCGGAAGGACAGGTAGTGGTTGAGGGTCTCAAATGAATTTGAGTACAGGTAACACAGTCACTACGGTAGGTTGGTAGAGTAAGAGGAGGGTGGAAGTAGAAAGGGTCGTAGTCCCAGAAAAGGTTACTCAGTCAAAAAGTGTAGTCTACCAGTCTCATAACCTCAAAGTCGAAGTCGTAGTCAGGAAGGTTACTTATAAGTTCTGAGTAGAGGAAATCCTATCTGACCAACCTAGAGGATCGACAGGTTCCATTAGAATTCTCACAAGAGGTTGTGGTGTCATATTTTCGTAGTTAAGAAGTCACGAGTCGAAAGAAATCTCAGGTTGAGAGTGTAGTATGTTCTGATGACCTTTTTGGTATCGAAACTGATCCACCTGTTAACAACCGTTTCATTACAGAGACGAAACGTTATACAACAGATCTAATCATTATTGAAAAGAAGGTTCATCGTCCATAGAAAATTAAAGTACCGACGTCAATGGTAGACGTCACTAAATCCTCGGGTTTATTTATCAGACGGTGACAAAGGTAACAAAGGGGTAGATAAACGGTACTTCACTACCCTGGCCTACGGTACTAGAATCAAAATACTTACAACTCAAAATTCGGTTGAAAAAGTGAGAGGAGAAAGTGAAAGTAGTTCTACAAGAAATCAAGAAGTGAATGACGGTATCCCACTACAGTAGACGTAAAGACTCCAATAACTATGAAGAGGGTCGTTAGAACTAAGGTCGGACACGAAATAGGTCAGGTCGTAAAGAGTACTACCTGAGATGTATATTCAATTCATTCGTCTCACTGTTATATATCGGAACTGTATAAGGAAAGGACTAAACCTTAGTCAGACAACAAGGTACAGGACAAGACTGACAACGAAAAACTGGACGTATGTCTAAAGATTAGATATTTGTGTATTGGAAGTCATGACTCTTTGATAAAACTTTAAAAAAGAAACAATTAAAGAAAAAGGTACAATATAGAAGGATTCTTATGATTCTTAGTGGACTCAACCTAGTAGAGCAAAATAAACAAACAAATAAAAGAGAAGAATACGAAAGTAAAAAAAAAGATATCGATAGATAAACATATATTTATATATACGAAAAACTTCCCCCAGACGAAAGAACTTTAAAAGTGATAAAGAAAAAGTAAGTTTTAAGGAGTAAAAAATTTAAAGAAGAGAGTAAGAAATAAAAGGTTTTAGAGATTAATACAATAAACATAAATAAGAAATATAATACGATAAAACCACACCAATAAATTTACAAAATTTATATAAATAACAGACAGACTCCCATAATTAATATAAGAACTTCGTAATATGGGGACGAGGTAGTGACTGAGGATCGGGGAACACAAGGAGAAGTTTCAAAGAAACTAGGGAAAATACAATCTAAAAAGATATGACTGACTTACGAAAGTTGCCACTACAAGATCTTGGAAGTAAGAAGTCGGTAGGAGTTTTTACTGAAACTGTCCTTCGTTCCGGAAGTTGAGAAGTAGAAAAATTCCCAAAGTGACGAAGAATCAAAGAGGGGGATATCACAAAAGACGTTTTAATTGTTACTTAACCGTCGAAAGTAATAAGTTAATTGCATAAAAGAGAACACTACAGGACAGGAATAGAGAGTCGAAATACTCTAGTATAGAAAAAATTTTTTAGTAAATATATCGATAAAATCATCACAAACACTTTAAACGTCGGCCTTTCAGGTATTTAGTAGAGTTTTTTACTGACGTCAACAGTTAGAGTGTAAGTTAAGAGTTAGTCAATAAGTTGTTGAAATTAATTTCGTGTCCTTACATAAAGGGTATTCAGGTGAGTAAAGGTCAGGGACACAATGATATATTAAAGTTTTGTATTATAAACTACTCTCCATGTGAAGGTCAGAACGGGATTTGTTACGGTAAAAAGTTGACGTTGTCTATATAAAAAGAGAGATTTCAAGTTCGAACTGATGTAGTATGACGAGGACTTTTCGAAAGGTTGTCAAATTAAGGATTCTTATTGGGGATTTCAAGAATCAATAAATGTGTTTTGTGCATTATTGACTCAGTCGGCACGAGACGTGAACCTGAGGTGATTTTTTGATGGGTATAGAGAAGGGGTAGAACTTCTAATACTTGTACCCCCACGTGTGTTGTGTGTGTGTGTGTACGTGTGTTGTGTGTGTGTGTGTGTGTGTGTGTGTGTGCGTGTTTGTGGTAGGTATTTATAACTCGATAAACGTCAAGAGATTTACAAGGTTTTAAAGAAAGTGTCACCTGATTGATGAAGGTTAAAGAGATGGTTTTAACGTAGAAAAAGTATAATAAATATAAAACCGAATTTATAAAAAGGACTAAGACATAATGTCTATACGGGAGTACTCTTCTGTATACAGGGATTAATCTTGTCACAGTAAATGGTGTAACGTTACTAAAGTTATCAAAGACTAAAGGGTAGGATGGCGACCGATTCGAAATGAGGGGTCTCCTATTCGAGAAATTCCAGTGAACATATAAAAGACCCTAAGATAAAATTAAGGACGGTGTGGTGAACCCTGTGCAAGTGACTCATGAAGCTATTTTTGTATGGATCTCTGATAAGATTTCCGGTTTTTTGATCCTCTTATACTTATAAGAAACATTATTAATCAAAAACCTATTCGTCAAACAATAAACTAAAAAGAAAAAAAAAATTTTCTCGATGTCAATTGTTTAGAACTATGTTTTATTAGTTACTTAGTAAATAGTAGTGTAACTAAAAGAGTAGTCTAAAAGAAATTTCTTTTTCAAATAGAAGACTTTCTCTGATTTTCCCCATATGACAAATATTATCGGTCCTGTACCTTCGTTGGATCTACAGGTAGTCGTCTACTTACCTATTTTTTCGACACCATGTATATGTGTTACCTCATAATGAGGCGGCAATTTTTCTTATGTAAACTCAGTCAAGAGTACTCCACCTACTTTGACCTCTGCTAATATGTCTCACTTCGTTCGGTCTTTCTTTTGGTGGTTATGTCATATGATTGTGTATATATACCTTAAATCTTTCTACCATTGCTATTGGGACATACGTTTTGTCGTTTTCTCTGTGTCTACATATCTTGTCAGAAAACCTGAAACACCCTCTCCCGTTCCCACCGCCCTACTAAACCTTCTTACCGTCACTTTGTAAATATTATAGTATATACTTTACTTAGCGGTCAGGTCCAAACTACGTCCCACGTCCTACGAACGCCGACCACGTGACTCTACTGGGTCTTCCTACCATGTCCCTCCCTCCTCCCTCCTCCCAAGTCCTACCCCTTTTGCACATATGGACACCACCTAAGTACAACTACATACCGTTTTGGTAATGTTATAACATTTCATTAATTGGAGGTTAATTTTATTTATTTAAATATAAATTTTTTTATTTATTTTTCCCATAAAAGTAACATTCCCAAAACGTGCATTTTCGTTTATTTCTTGTTTCAAATACAAATATCGGTGGTTTTCCTGATGTTTTATATCGTCCATCATCTTATTCTGGAAATTTGTATAAAGTCGAAGTTTTTATACTTTCATATCATTGATAAATGTATTAGATTATTTCACTTTAACTTTCACTTCAGAGTGTCAGTACAAACTGAAACATTCTGGGATACTTGACATCTGACGATCCGAAGTGGCAGGAACCCTAAAAGGTCCGTTCTTATGACTTCACTCAACGGTAAAGGAAGAGGTCCCCTAAAAGTGTTAGGTTCCTAGTTTAGACCTAGAGGGTGTAACGTCTGTCTGAGAAATGCCAGACTCGGTGGTCCCTTAAGGAATAGTAGATTTTCCACTAGAGTTAATTTACACTTAATATTTAAGTGTCATTCAAACTAGTTTTCTATACTTCTCCTTTATATACCCATGTGGATTAATTGTTAGAGGACTATTCAATGATCTTTCTTCTATTATATATAAAGAGTACTGATAAAAAGTACAGTTTATTCACACGATCTTTCCTTATATAAATCTCTTTAAAAGATTATTTCCAAATACCGCGACTTTAGTTCTTTTTAACGTTATATAAGAAGTTACTTCTAAAAATTATTGTTTCATTTTAAAAGGATGAAGTCATAGTGATGTCGTTTTACATCCATTTTCTTTATTGTACTAAGGTAAGAAATAGTTGACGAACAATGGCGTCACATTCTTGAATTTTATTTTCCCGTAGTAAAGTTTCTATGTTGACGACCACAGAGACACTTTACGTTCCCTTAACGATACTAATGTCAGAGGGAAGTAGTATCAAACAAAGACGAATTCCACGTGTTTTCTTTGTATTACATATGGGATAAGTACAGTTTGATTTCTTTAGGTGAAGTTTGATATTCTTCATATATTTGATATGTACGGGACATTTTTGGTGGACCTTCCAGAGAGACCCTCTTGTTATTGGACAAGTTACAAAAAATTGAACAATTTATTTACAATGACTTTATTATTGTTATTTTAGGGGTGTAATCCGTAAGTAAGTAATTCTGGATGGATTTGAAAGAACAAGTACATGAAACACTGAGGATGTCTTACTTACGGTTCGTGATATATTGTATATTTTAGACTTTTCACTTTTCCGACCGATTTTGAGTTGTAAGTTTTTTGTTTCTAGTACCGTAGGATAGGGTAGTGAATTATCCTTTATCCCCTTTTCACCTTTGTCACGGTTTCACATAAAAGAACACCATGTTTTGGTGATGGTTATCACTAACGTCGGTTCCTTAATTTTCAACGAACGAGGAACCTTCTTTTTGATACTGTTTGGATCCGTCACATAACGTCTCGTCTCCGTAGTGAAACGGTTCTTTCCAGGTATATGAGTTTCGATACCAAAAAGGTCATCAGTACATACCTACACTCACAACAAGGTATTTCTTCCGACTAGCGACTTCTTAACTGTTAAAACTTTAATACTACAATTTCTTTTGAGAACTCTTTGAGAACCCATCATTCCTCTAGTTTAGTCTGTTAGGATTTCCTTTAGTCGAGACTTATAAGTGACCTTCCTGACTATGACTTCAAGGTTATGAGACCGGTAGACTACGTTTCGTGGTTGAAACATTTTCTTGAACTACGACCCTTACTAACTCCCGTTTTCCTATTCCCCCTCTGTTTCCTACTCATCCAACCTACCATAGCAGATGTGTTATGTGTACTTAAACTTGTTTGAGATCCTCTACCCCTTCCTGTCCCTTTGGACCTCACAACGTTAAGTGTCTGAGTGTTTGTTATTTTGTATCTCTATCTTTTTGTTGTTATCATGTGATATTTAAAAAGGATGAAGAACAATTAACTTCTTTCATTTAAAATTTTGAAATACTGTCTTTTCCTTACCACCTTTACTTCGTTATAAAAGTTCTTACTAAATTTTAATCGTCAATCAACCTACACATTCGTTTCTTTTAGAAGTTTTTTCTTTTAAACGTTGAAACTTTATCAATACCTAAGAAACAATGGGTATTGACATTGTGACAAAATAGAATAAAACATAATTAACAGAATTTATACATATCATCACATTTAATCGTCGATGTAATCAACTGATTTTGTGATTTCACTTTCCAACAGTTCGAATCCCGGATAAAATTTCTTTTACGATACTAAAGTAAGGGGGTACAACGTGATTTAACGAAAATCATGTAGTAAATCTTTTCTTTGTTTGTATTTTGTATCCGAATGTGTTTTGTTTATTTTTTTGATACGAATGTATCACAAAATATCAAAAATATCTTGATATACTAGTCTCGTTTTTTCATTATGTCATGAGTGTCCTAGTGTGTTCATTATCAAAGTCAAGTCAAGTCAAGTCGGTGAGTCAACACAGGTTGAGAAAAGCTGGGGTACCTGACGTCGTACGGTCCGAAGGGACAGGTAGCAGTTGAAGACCCCAAATAAGGTTGAGTATAGGTAGCTCGGTGACTACGGTAGGTTGGTAGACTGGGAGACAACAGAGAAAGAGGACGGGAGTTACAAAGGGTCGTAGTCCCAGAAAAGGTTACTCAGTCAAGAAGCGTAGTCCACAGGTTTCATAACCTCGATGTCGAAGTCGTAGTCAAGAAGGTCACTTATGTAGGTCCCAACTAAAGGAAATCCTAAAAGACCAAACTAGAGAACTACAGGTTCCCTGAGAGTTCTCGGAAGAAGTCGTGTTGTCAAACTTTCACAGTTGGGGTACTTGTCGTACCGAGAACCATTTCCTCGTGTAGACATTTATAAGAAAGTATCTATGGAACACGATCTCAAAACCTCGTCTCAACTCAACAAAAAAAAAAAAAAATTCTTAGAAAGAGAACGACACCTAGTAAAATTAGGTGTGACTTAAATAATAACCAAGACGAAATACGAAAAAAACAAACAAACAAAACCGTCACTCCGGATACTACAGAATAAAGGGACTTTCACTTTCAACGAGTCAGAACAGACAGAGAAACACTGGAGTACCTGATATGTCAGTTACCTTAAGAGGTCCGATCTTATGACCTCCCCCATCTGGAAGGGAAGAGGTCCCTAGAAGGGTTGTGTCCCTAGTTTGGGTCCAGAGGGTGTAACTTCCACCTAAGAAATGGTCGTCTCGGTGTTCCCTTCGGGTATAGAGGTACTGGTTCCAAGTTTGGGTATGGGGGACAAAACCTTCCGTCAAAATTGGTGACCTGGTGGTCGCTTCAGGGACTTCATATCAACTAAACTAAGTTTCTTTTTATTTAAGACACCGTAAAGAGTGTTTCTGTGTGTGTAGATCTACACGATATATACTTGTAAAGGAGGTCCTCACGATTCTTTAAAGTCAGACACGTGATGTTTTACTATCGTTAGATATCTTTACTTCGTTTAATAAAAGTCTGTTATCAATCTGGGTCCACGTCTTGACCGTGTACCCTAAATCAGAAGTGAGAATCCTTATTGACGATTAAAACTTGTATGGGGATCATTTACCTAAAGGAACACCGAGTCTGTTATTTCTTAGACGGACGTTATGTCCTACGGACCCAAACTAGGGACCCAGTCCTTCTATGGGAACTCTTCCCTCACCGATGGGTGAGGTCATAAGAATGGACCTTTTAAGGCACCTGTCTCCTCAGACCACTCGCTCAGATACCCCAGCGTTTGCCAACCTGTGGTGACTTCGTCAAGTCGTGAGTACGTGTCAAAGTCGTGTGATCAAATACGACTTCCAACTAAACTTTTGACTAATGTATTATTGTACTTTGTTTTTCGTTTGCGTGTGTAGATCTACCATCCGTTAGTCATGATTTATTTCTTCTGATTTTATACGAAGACTTTCAAGTAAGACATAGGTTCAGTATATTCGCCAATAATTATGAACTGAGGTATTACCTTCTATCACGAAAAATACACCTTCATTAATAGGGTCCTTAGGTAAATTACGGAGTTTACATACGTTCCCATGACCCTACCTTGAAAGTAATTCCTGCGTATTCGAATGACCACCTTCGCTAATATCTTATTTATCACTCCTTTCTTGGTAGCCTGACCAATGAACGGGTGGTAATGACAGTCCTTCCTGTCTTTTCGTCGGACAAAGATTTTGTGGTAACTTCCGTCTATCAGACTTTGTCAGGTCATCTCCAGCTTCAATCTCTATACTATCCTGTTAGTTGGTGAATTTTTCTCTAAATTACACTGGAAGTTCAATAACCCCGAAGGGTCCATGGAGTCACCCATTGCTTAAACGGACGTTACTCCCACTACGTTCCGTTAGAGTAAGATAGGGACTCAGTCCTTCTAGGGGACCTCCTACTTTACCGTTGGGTGAGGTCATAAGAATGGACCTCTTAGACTACCTGTCTCCTAGGACCACAGGTACCTCGACGTTTCTTAGCTTGTACTGACTTCACTGACTTGTGTGAGATCAATAACCTATGTTTTAACTCGAAACCAAAACTTTTATTATTCCTGGCTGAGTATGGAGGAAGTTCAAGGGAGTTCTTTACTGTGAGATACCTCTGTTTATAGGACGGTGTATCTCTCCAACATAAGACTTGATAGGTTCGAAGGTCCAGACCGATTCAAGACGTGTTAGGTCGACTCAGTCTTTTTCTTAACGGAGAAAAGTTGAATTACTACATCTGAACTGAAACTCATAAACATGATTTTTCTTCTTCTGAGGAAATGAACGTATAGGATCTATGGTAAATTAAGATTCTGTGTAAAAACACACACACACCGGTTACCAATAAGATCTCTACGGTTTTACATATTTACTTTAATTTAGAATGTGGTAAGAACATTGAGTATTGAAGCACCAATAACCAAAACTGAATCTCTAGTTTATCAATCGTAAAGAACAGGACCTTATATCACTTCCTTTTAAGTATGGTAAGTGTCAGTATAACAGTTACGAAAAGTACTCTCAGTGTTTGTATTGACGAAGAGGTTTCGTAACATCTTAAAGTTTGTTCCTTTGATTCGAATACCTAAAGGGAAGGATAGATCGTTTAATAATAATCCAGTCAGTTATAGTTGGTCAACATCGTAGGTCTATGGTTTACAACATTATGTATGACATTTTCAAGACCTTCGTTTATTAACCAATTTTTTGTCTTGTATTCCTAATCTACGTTCTTATATTATGTTTCACTCGTACTACCATTCTTGTCGACATAAGAAATGTCTAAGTCCCACCATCCTGATTAATGTAATTCCCTACCTTGTGACTTCAATACCAGTCTTACCTGGTTTATTTAATGTATCTACCGAAGATCAAGTTTCTAGAATTACAACTTTTTACGAAGTACGAGGGTGTCAAATAGATTTATATACAAGTACTAGAATATCCAAACTTTAATTCACCCACTAAAAAGTCTTTTTTTTTTATACTGACCTTTTCCTTTCCTTTTATGTTAACAGTCACTGTGGATAACCATGACGACAAAATGGTTTCATGTGATTATAATACGGGGTTATCATTTTTTTTTTTTTTTTTTTTTNTTTTTTTTTTTTTTTTTTTTTTTTTTCATAACTTTTACCATATAAATTGTAGAGTATATAATTATAATTGTAGAATGGACCAACTAGTCAACATTCTGTATTAGTGAACGTAACACAGACTAGTATCTGAATACAATTTTATATTACACTTAGAATGTTTAACATTTTATATTTAATACTTTATAAATGAAAGATAGTTGATAAGACTTTTGTAATAAAACTCACTCAAAACTCATGTCACTGACCTACATTCACGAACGTGAAGAATTAGGATGGACATTTTGAATTTGTTCGTCGTCTGGGTACTCTAGAGATTTGAATGTGTTTGACAAATAATTACGACGGTTGTTCGGTCTACCACGAGTTTATTTTTCTCTCTTGAAAAGGTCATGAGTATAATGCAGACGGATAGATCTAATAAGTCAAGTCAAGTCAAGTAAAGTCAGCGAGTCAGCACAGACTAAGAAACGTTTGGGTACTTAGCGTCGTGCGGTTCGGAGAGACATGTAGTGGTTGAGGGCCTCAAGTGAGTCTGAGCGCAGGTAGCTCAGTCACTACGGTAGGTCGGTAGAGTAGGAGCAAGCAGGGGAAGAAGAGGACGGGGGTTAAGGAGGGTCGTAGTTTCAGAAAAGGTTACTCAGTTGAGAAGTGTACTCCACCGGTTTCATGACCTCAAAGTCGAAATCGTAGTAAGGAAGGTTTCTTTAGGGTCCCAACTAGAGGAAGTCTTACCTGACCAACCTAGAGGAACGTCAGGTTACCTGAGAGTTCTCAGAAGAGGTTGTGGTGTCAAGTTTTCGTAGTTAAGAAACCGCGAGTCGGAAGAAGTATCAGGTTGAGAGTGTAGGTATGCACTGATGACCTTTTTGCTATCGGAACTGATCTGCTTGGAATCAGTCGTTGCATTACAGAGACGAAAACTTATACGAACGATCCAACGAGTATTGAAAAGAAGGTTCTTCATTCACAGAAAATTAAAGTACCGACGTTAGTGGTAGACGTCACTAAAACCTCGGGGTTTGTTATTTCAGACTGTGACAAAGGTGAGATCTAATAATCCGTGGGGCTTCTCTCTGATTTATTTCCCACTCGAATTATAGAATATGTAATATATTATTAATAATTATTTAGTTATATACGTATATTAATTCTAAAAATAAAGTAAGCAACATTAAGATTATAAAACATTGTACGTTATTTGTAATCTTTCAAGGGTTTAATTTTTCATCTAGTGAAGAACATATAATTAAAAGATTTCCTTTATTTTTAGAGTGGTGTCATGTATACGGACGAACTACTACATGTTACTTATAAATTGAACTTCATTCTATACCCTAATGTTTTCAACCTGCGTTGACTCACTGACTTGACTCGACTCCTGTTTTATGAAATTGAGTAAGTAACGAAGTAGTTAAAATTCTTAAGACCAATACTCGAAATCTATAGAGATTCCTAACATTCGTAGGAATACAAAACAAGTGTCTCTACAATTCTGTATTAATTACCGTGTTATTGTTGAAAGTTAGGTATCTCTAAATTCTTTCAGAACTCTTTGATTTCTTTTTCATTTAATAAATGTCGGACTCAGGAAAGATATACAAAAACAATGTAATTAAAAGTAAAAAGAACTTATTATTAATCTAATAAGATTAATTTAACTTCTTCTTACAGGTACACTCTCTTCGATAGAATAGATATATTAAGTCACGTAGGATTGAGATTTTAAATAATTCAGGGAACCAGAAGTCCTGACCTCCCTTCTAAGTGAGACTAACCGAGAAGTCGTGGAAAATTCAATTTTCTGAAACCAGAATTGTCAAGTAAGACGGACTTAGTATCTCAATGTATTTCCAACCTCTGGACGTTGACGAAGGAGGAACCTGACCTCTGTCACTAGTAACTTATGTGTCAGTCCTATAAAAAATGTAGGAGTAGGAGTGGTTTCGGATTTTGTCTCGTGGTAAGACCGAGAGTGAGACGAGGGTGTAAGTCAGTCACAACTTTAGACGTTACAAATGTAAGGTTTAGAAGGAGTTGAGATGGGTAGTAGAGGGAAAAGTGACAAGGACGACCTAAGTGGAAGGGTAGAGGGGTATTTCCAGTAGAGTCATAAAATCTATTACAAAGGAAATTTTAAACGGGGTCATTAATAACAACTTACATTTAAGTAAATAAACTGAGAAGAAGAATGTTCGGGATTCTTTGGACCAGAGTATTAAATGTCCTAATTCACTTTTTAGGTCCTTTGAAAAAACAAACGTTTAGAGAACTTCCTGACCAAGGAATCAGAGTGGAAAGGACGGAAGTGAAAAAAGAAGACGGAAACGATAGTTTATATAGTCCCAGTACTCAAGTAGGAAATTCTGACTTCAGTTTCCTGTAAAGAAAAACTTCGGGGTATCCTTCGGAGTGTTGTCTCATCCAATGAATGATATAATAAGGAGGTGACTTCGAAACATATAAACGTTGTACATCGACAATGTGTCACAATGTAAAACAACTACTATTATAATTAGTCAGGTAACTTCTTTCTTTATCTTTTAGAATAAGGTCAATTTGACTAGAAATATTGGGTCCCTGTCAAAGAATCTTTCAAGACTCCTGATAAGTCGGGTAATCTCCAGTCTCGTGTCAATACATTCCAAAAAAAAACAAACAAAAACAAAGAAAAAAATTATTTCCCGATATGTAATTGTCACCTTTGTCATAGTCTGAAATAAAAAAACCCGAGGTTTTAGTGACGTCTACCACTAACGTCGGTACTTTAATTTTCTGCAAATGAGGAACCTTCTTTTCTATACTGGTTGGATCTATCATATAAGTTTTCGTCTCTGTAATGAAACGACTGATTCCAAGCGGATCAGTTCCGATAGCAAAAAGGACACCAGTACATACCTACACTCTCGACCTGACACTTCTTCCGACTGACGGCTTCTTACCTACGAAAACTTGACATCACAACCTCTTCTGAGAACTCTCAGGTAACCTGACGTTCCTCTAGGTTGGTCAGGTAAGGCTTCCCCTAGTTGGGACCCTAAAGAAACCTTCCTTACTACGATTTCGACTTTGAGGTCATGAAACTGGTGGAATACGCTTCTCAACTGAGTGACCTTTTCTGAGACTAAGACCCTCCCTAACCCCCTTCCTCCTCTTTCCCTACTGTCTCCTACTCTACCGACCTACCGTAGTGACTGAGTTACCTACACTCAGACGCCCTTGAGGCCCTCAACCACTACCTGTCCCTCCGGACCGCACGACACTAAGTACCCCGTCGTTTCTCAGTCTGTACTGACTCGTTGACTTGACTCGACTTGACTATATAATTTACTGTATAACTATCAAATGTGTAAAGTTAAGATGTACATCTTTTACTCATTATTGACCCAGTGTACGGTAGTATCAGGGAATGTTTTAATTGTTCCCTTCATTCAATAGAGGATTCCTCAAAACTGAGAACTACACTAATTCTTACTTACAATAGAGGTTTCCTCCAGACCAAAATGTACCTACGTGCTGTGTGTGATTCCCTTCTTTTGTCCAGGTTTACCCTTTTCTTGTTAAATACATACTTTATACTTAACGTAAAGTAGTTATAGGATGTCTAAAGGAATTATTTAACGTCCAAATAAAAAAATTCTATACATAGATGAAGTAAACAGACTGAAATGATATACGGTCTATCAGTTACTTTAGAACGTCATATATGTTCAATTAGTTAAATAATGAGTCGGTAATTTTTCTTAAGTAAACTTAGTCAAGACTACTCTACCTACTTTGACCTCGGCTAATATGTCTCACTTCATTCGGTCTTTCTTTTTGTGGTTATGTCATATGATTGTGTATATATACCTTAAATTCTTCTACCGTTACTGCTGGGACATACGTTCTGTCCTTTTTTCTGTGTCTACACATATTGCCTGAAAACCTGAGTCTCCCTCTCCCTCTCCCACCCTACTAAACCCTCTTACCGTAAGATTGTACATATGATAGTACATTCTTAACTTAGCGGTCAGATACAGACTGCGTCCTATGTCGTACGAACCCCGACCACGTACCCCTACTGGGTCTCTCTACAATACCCCTCCCTCCACCCTCCCCCCAAGTACAAACCCTTGCGTACATTCTTAATTTCTAAAATTTTAATTTTTTTATTTTTTGATTTTTTTTTTTATACAAATACATCACACTCATCCAGTGCATATTACGTTATGTATAGACAACGTAATACATATATATATATATATACACTAGAGAATTCATGCACACATATATGTGTGTTTATATGTATATTTGTTGTACTTACAGAAAATAAAGATTTCCTAACCCTGTATGATTATTGGAAAATTAACAGTATGATAGACAAAGTTTGTGTGTGTATGTGTGGGTTTTTGTGTGTGTGTGTGACTATGAAGTGAAATTTGATGAAAGTTCTAATAGAATTTTAAAAAGTAAAGTTTAAATACAAATGTCTCTGTTGTGTAACCTTCTCAAAACCTTTTTAAATTCATATTCCTTTTTAGTTTTAGTACAAAAATTTTAAGCTTCCGTTCTTCTCACAAGCCGATATATTTGATTAGATGTTTTCCATAACGATTACTTGATCTCATTCGATATTCCACGACCAAGGGACTGGACACGTCTACGTCATTAAGGTGACTGTTATTCTTCATACTAGCGAAGGAAGAGAAGAGTGACGGGTCACAGACACTACCTTTTCATGATATCTGGACCTGACGTCTCATATCGTAATCGATAGGTTGGTCTACCCGTCTCTAGTTTTAATACTGGAAAAAGACAAACAAACAAGAAAACCATCTTTCTAACCTTGAAAAACTTTTAAGAATATTTGGTAACATCTTACAGTTTTACAATAGTCTCGGTTTTTCTTTGTAGGGGTCGAAATTAAAATAAAGTAATTAGTTTATATACATATTCATATGACAATTCATATTAAGTTGTCAAATAAGACGTAAAAGTCTCGTTCGTAAAATAAATAAAACTTCAAATTGGAAAGGGGGAAAAATTAGGAAATCCAAGGACAGGTCAATGGTAAAAAACGGAATCATCACAATATATCAAGGACTCTCGAGTCAACCATTTCTTAGACGGACATTTCGTCCTCTGGGACCAATGTAAGGACCCAACCCTTGTAGGCGACTTCTTCCCTATCCGATGGTTAAGGTCACAGGAACCCCAAGGGAACACCAAGTTGAACATTTTTTAGACGGACGTTACGTCCTCTGGACCCAAGTCAGGGACCTAACCCTTTTAGGAGACCTTTTCCCTTTCCGATGGGTGAGGTGATAAGACCGGACCTCTTAAGGTACCCACATATCAGGTACTCCAGTGTTTTTCAGTATGTTAACTCGTTGAAAGTGAAGGGACAATGTATTGACCCAATTTTTACACAAATAATTAACTTTTTTTAATAATAGTTTATTAACCATAATTTTGTAATCTTAAAATTTTCAAAACAGAAAAAGTGAATTTATTACAACCATCTTACAAAAAAGGAAAGTTAAGTTGTTTTAGGTTGTTACTTCATCTCGAGTTTAAACTTTTGGATTGACTTTTTACACAATATGAAAATGTTTGTTTTTTCTTTTCTATATCTTAATTTTGTGAATTAAAGTCGATGACATTTTCAGTCTACAGACAAAAAATTTTTAAAAAATTAAAAAAAGTAAAAAATTTAAAATTTTAGAAATTAAGAATGTACGCAAGGGTTTGTACTTGGGGGGAGGGTGGAGGGAGGGGTGTTGTAGAGAGACCCAGTAGGGGTACGTGGTCGGGGTTCGTACGACGTGGGATGCAGTCTGTACCTGACCGCTAAGTTGAGGATGCACTGTCATATGTACAATCTTAAAGGTAAGAGGGTTTAGTAGGGAGGGAGAGGGGGAGGGAGACTCAGGTTTTCAGGCAATATGTGTAGACACAGAAAAAAGGACAGAACGTATGTCCCAGCAGTAACGGTAGAAGGATTTAAGGTATATATACACAATCATATGACATAACCACAAAAAGAAAGACCGAATGAAGTGAGACATATTAACCGAGGTCAAAGTAGGTAGAGTAGTCTTGACTAAGTTTACTTAAGAAAAATTGCCGACTCATTATGAGGTAACACATATACATGGTGTCGAAAGAATAGGTAAGTAGAAAATTGTCTTTACGTGTCACTGCAATCGTGACAAGTTTTAGTGATAAAGACACGAAGAGACAGTTTAACTGACTTGATAATTTGTGCAAATTGCACTAACAACATTGAAGTTTCGAGACCTTTTACTTAGGAATGAAAATCTTCCCATAACGAAAGTCTTTTGTAATTTATATATATATTTGTATTAATAAAATCCTACTCATTAATTAACTTTCCTAACTTATTAACGTATAAGGTGTGTCAACATAAAATATGTTCGTTTCGTAACTCTTAATGTTCGTTAAATCCTTTTAATGTGAAAACTTCTTTTTCTTCGTAATTTGACAATAAGAGAGACGACTATTGGGTTTGTTTAATTTTGGTACTCCTTGACGATTTAATGTACGTGATTTTTACGTAAAGAATAAGTCCTATGAGAAAGGGTTAGTACTCTTCTCACTTGACGGAGTTCAGATTCACTGAAAGTAGGTAAAATTATAAAAAACATACATAAGTTGAAATTTTTCTTTCTCGACGACTTTACCGATATACAAACCCAATGTTAACTGAAGTTTAAAGAAGGAAACACCTAATTAATTTATAAAAAATCGTTAAATCGGTATCAGTAGGAAACAAAGTTGAGGGAGATATATATATTTTTAATAAAAACAAATTTTACGACTGATTACACTGATTATCGATTGTTGTTTCAAATTTTACCTGTATACATTCTCACACTAGGTAATAAAAAATAAGATTAATAAAATGATGTATAAAAGATTAATAAAATGTTGTGTGTAACCTTTTCCCTCAACATAGTTCGTCATCCTTATCTTTCTTTGTATAAGAAGGAAATTGATTAGTAACTTTTCTTAAAAAGTCATATTTAAATGAAATAGGGTACTTCAGGAACGGTGTCAGACTAATCCAAATTAAAAGACTTATAAATTATTCACTTCTTCGATGCGAAGGCACTCCAAATGACTGAACAAGATTTAATACATTCGTAAGTAACTGATATCCGAGGATCTCATTATGAAACTGGAGTATCCGGAACAAGAACGGAATTCGTTGCGAAAGAATAGTCTACTTCGTCCAGGAAGATTCAGGACCTTCTACCGAGTGATGAACGGTATTACTCTTTTTGTTCTGTTCTTTGAACTAAAATATAATAGGGTTAAATATTTTAAGTATAATTAAGGAATAAGTAAGTGTAAAATAGTAAAAGTTAATGACTCACTAAATTGATAACTTTGTACGTCGATTTAATGAAAAATTGTAACGAATACACGGTCAAAAGATGTAAAGACATACACATATAGATCAATCGACACTTTTTTACGACTATGATCTGTTTGAGTGGATCTAATAAACCGACTTAAAGATTCCATATGTAGTAAACAATAAATACTTTCAGTAACTTATTAACACCATAAAAAGTATCTTTGTCGGTAAACTATATACAGTTAATTTGATAAAATTTAACAAGGAGATCTTTTTTTTATATATATATAAGATTAACCTTATTGAACAAGTCAGAATACCCAGTCCTTCTAGGGGACCTCCTCTTGTACCGTTGGATGAGGTCATAAGAACGAACCTCGTAGGGTACCCGTCTCCACGGACCGTCCGATGTCAGGTATCCCAGTGTTTCTCAACCTATCCTGACTTCTCTGAATGGTACGTGTGTGTAATAATTTCTAATTGAAATATTCTTAATCAAGGAGAACCAGTTCTACCACCATGTTCTCCTACGACTTGAGTTGGGGGAGATGTTTGTATAGTTTTATGAAGATGTACACCTTGTTAAGAGTAACTTTTGATTAACCTTTGATCCTCTTCTTGAAGACATGTTAGTTCCAAGGTTTTTTTTTTCCGTGTATTTAGACGATCATTCCCTTCGGATCCTTGGTCCAACCCTAGATATGGGGACCCTGTCTGAGTCTCCTTTTTATTTTAATGTACCCATCTCTGGGAGGGACCCCTCCCTCACTAAGTTTGGTGTATAACCCACAGGGTCGGGACACCAAACTGTGTTCCTTCTGTTCAAGGGAATTGACCAACTTCTTGGAGACTCTGATTGTTCTCCGGACACCTTTCGGGTCCTCGTGTTTGTGAACGAGGACTTCGTCTATCTTTCATCTACGACCGACTGAGTAAAGTCACTGGTGGAATACTTGGTGTAGGACTCGGTTTATTTACAAGGTCATGGGACCGTGGTAAACGGAGATCAGTGTCGAGCTATGGTCTCACTCCCGTCGGTACTGTCTGTTTTTGAGGACGTACACTCCACGACGTCACCGAGTTTGGAATTCATGACAGACTCGTCCGACCCCGTCATAACGGCCGTCAAACGTGTCTACACCTGGTCTGACCTACAGAGTGCCACCGGTCTCCCGGTGTTGCACACGGGACTGGGAGTGTCTTATGGGTGCGGTCGGACCTAACGAGATTGTGACGAGGAGAGACTCCGGCTTCAACGAACCGGGAGTCAATTTCCCTTGACTCGGTTGACCTTGGGTTTAGAGGTCCCAGACGAGGTCGTGTCACCCAGGACTGAGGCAGTGATTTACTATCTCGTCACTTCCACCGACTTGAAACCTCTTGGGACCAAGTGGGACAGAGACCGAGATCGGAGAGTTGAGGTCAGGATGTGGGATAGATCGACTATAGTTGGTCGTGGCAAACCTCTTTCTACACTGAAAACAAGTACAGTTTAAATCGCGAGAGTTGTTTGGTCAATCAGTTCACGTTCAACATATACCAACGGAGGATATTTCTGTACAAAAATTTTACTTTTGTTTCGTTGTTGTTTTTCTTTTCCAGAGAAAGTTAAGTCAAATTTTTTTAACAAGAAGTAACTACTTCCTTTAACTTCTACTGTGTTTTCTTTACTTTTCTATAGTGTTCGAGATTCTAATTCCCTCCCAATTTAAACAATTTTCCGGAAAGATGGGGTTCGTCACGTGTTTAAATTACGTTAGGGATAGTTTTATAGACACTGTACAAAGTGTCTTGATGTTATTTGTTGGTATTTATTGGTGTTTAATGGTTTCGTTAGAAGTCTTTTTTTCTCATTCCGACCTCCTAGTGTGAGTTTCTAATGTCTGATTTGAGTTTCGATCCTCTTCAATAACAATTGTAAATGAATTAAAGTAAAAAATAAACAATTTATTTAACTCAATATTGTTAAGACAAAATGAACACAGTTTAAAAATTATCACTTGAAAAGAAAAGTGATAAAGAGCGTAGAAGTCAAGTCAAGACAGTGAGTCAACACAGGTTGACAAACGCTGGGGTACTTAACGTCGTGAGGTCCGGAGGGACAGGAAGTTGTTGAGGGTCTCAAGTGAGTTTGAGTACAGGTATCTCAGCCACTACGGTAGGTCAGTAGAGTAGGAAACAGCAGGGAAAGAGGAGGACGGGGGTCAGGGAGGGTCGTAGTCTCAGAAAAGGTTTCTCAGTTGAGAAGATTACTACACCGGTTTCATAACCTCAAAGTCGAAATCGTAGTCAGGAAGGTTTCTTGTGGGTCCTGATTAAAGGAAACCCTACCTGATCAACTTAGAGGACCGTCATGTTCCCTGACAGTTCTCAGAAGAGGTTGCGGTGTTAATTTTTTGTAGTTGAGAAGCCACGAGTCGAAAAAATTGTCACGTTGTTAGTGTAAGTATGTACTGGTGACCTTTTTGGTATCGGAACTGATCTACCTGGAAACAACCGTTTCATTACAGAGACGAAAAAAAAAAAAAAAAATTCGCCCTCTGAAATAAAATAAAATAAAAAATTTAAAATTTTAGAAATTAAGAATGTACGCAAGGGTTTGAGACGAAAAGTTATACGACAGATCCAACCAGTATTGAAAGGAGGGTTCCTCATTCGCAGAAAATTAAAGTACCGACGTTAATGGTGGATGTCACTAAAACCTCGGGGTTTTTTATTTCAGACGGTTACAAAGGTGACAAAGGGGTAGACAAAGGGTACTTCACTACCCTGGTCTACAATACTAGAAACAAAAGAATTACAACTCGAAATTCAGTTGAAAAAGTGAGAGGAGAAAGTGAAAGTTCTCCGAAAAAGTAAGGAGAAGTAAAAGACGGTATTCCCACCATAGTAGACGTATAGACTCCAATAACTATAAAGAGGGTCGTTAGAACTAAGGTCGAACACGAAGAAGGTCGGGTCGTAAAGAGTACTACATGAGACGTATGTTCAATGTATTCGTCCCACTCTTGTATGTCGGAACTGTAAGAGGAAAAGATAAACCTTTGTCAAACAACAAGGTACAGGTCAAGATTGATAACGAAGGACTGGACGTATATTTAAATAGTTCTCCGTCCAGTCCAACAGACTATAAGGGTAGTGAAAGTCTGAAAAGGTGTCAAATAACACTAGATGAGTCAGTTTCTAAACCGTATCAGTTATTTCTTCTTTATCTACAAAAAGACCTTGAGAGAACGAAAAAGGTACTAGGTCGTCTACAACCGTTAAACTAGAGACCAAAGGACGGAAAAAATTTTCGTCGAACTTGTAGACCTTCAAGTACCAACTGTAAAACGACTTCGGACCGAACCTCTTAAAACTCGTAATGAAATGATCGTACACTCTACTCACGTCGACATACCATCAAACTCGTAAGAAACCGTAACGGAAAGAAACCCTAACCTTACTTTTGACTTGAAAAGGTCAGGACACCGGTGACGACTCAAAAGGTTTAAACGCACGTATAACTCACGTCGTGTAAGTGTAGTAGTAGAAAGTCCTAAACTTTATCGAGGTGACCTTAAGGTAGTGGAGGTGATCGAAACAAACATCACTACGAAAGATTCCGGGTGAACTGAAGTGTAAGGTCCTAAAGACCAAGATCCAGTCACTAGTGTGGTAGCACTAACAGAACCAGCACTTCTAGAAAAAACATGTCAAGAAGGTATATAAGAAAGGTGGAGAGTTATAGAAGTCGAAGACGATCCAGGTATTATAAAGACAGGAAATAGCTCGGGTAGAAACGTACTTTACAAGGGAATAACAAGAATAAAAAGAACTTCTCTAGAGATCAAAAGAAAGGGTAAGACAACAAAAGGAGATAAAGAAACGTAACTAGGGACTCCTTCCGAAAGAATAAAGAGGAACGATAAAAAACCTTGAGACGTAAGTTTACGATCATAGAAAGGAAAAGAGGAAACGAAAAGTGAAGAAAAGAAAAGTGTCGATAAACCTTCCGGAGATGTCTGTCGGTAAAACGAAAAAACGTAAAGAAAAGGCAACCCTACAAGAATTAGGAACAGAGGACATGTTACGGTACTTGAAGGTAGGTATCAAGTAGTCCGTGAGATAGACAGTCTAGATCAGGGAATTTAAATAAAGAGTGAAGGTGACATATCAGTATTTCCTAAACTAAATCCAGTATGGAATTACAGATCATCAAAAGGGAAGAAAGAAGTTAAACTTCTTAACTTTAAATCGACTTAAACCGTTATTCCTCAAGTACTAGACTCGATGTCAGTCGAGGGACAGAACAAAAACAACTGTCATATCTCGAAGAAGTAGAAACCACCGTTTCTTATCTTAGTTAGACTAAAAACCCAACTGGTAGACCACTACAGGTACACATCTCAGAAGAGAACACAAAAACCTTCTCCCACAAACGATACTGATCACGTAAGAGAACCGTTTTAAGATAATCGGAAACGGGACGAAGCAAGACATAAGGTTCCGGTTTAAACGGACAATGGGTTACATAAAGAACTGAAGAATGACGACGTAAGGTCAGGGGATATTACTTTTCCCGTAGAAAAAAACCACAATTAAGATTTTCCAGAACATCCAGAAGTATCTTGGCAAGTTGAAGTCGAAGAAGTCGTAATGATCAACCCCATAGCTGAACCTAATGACACTATAACTTACTAAACGGAACCTTGACTTGTCTCTAGTAAGACAGCAAAAACTCTAACGTAGGTTCATGACGTGAAGTCTGAGAAAACAACTGGTAATACCGATAAGGTAAAGAAGATTCCCTAAGGACGTTTGTCATCATCTATATTACCAGTAGACTCAATTAGAGTGGGTAAGGTCAGATAAAATCAAATGACTAAGGATCTTAGAGTTGTAAGTGAGAACGGTAGAGGACAAACTGGTAAAGGTTAAACGGAACTAAGTACCTGGATTGTAAGGTCCAAGGGTACGTTATAACGAGAAATGTCGTAACCTGGGACGAAGATAGTGGTCAGTGTAGGTGTTCACACATAACAAAAACGAAACCGAGGTAGGGAAGTAAGAAAGACCTCAATAAAGAGGTGACTAGAGGTCATCGTATAACCCGTGGATGTTTGGACCCCACAAGGAGAAAGTCATAGGATAGTAAAACGGAAAAGTATGACAAGTACCCCTAGAGTTCCGTTCTTATAACTTCACCGAACGGTAAGGAAAGGGGTCACTTGGTGTAAAACAGTCTGGAGAGGTGGTACTGGACGGATAGAACACACCGGGGTGTACCGTACCGAATCGAAGTAACTCAATCTGTTCCGACACCAGGAACACTAATCTAACTGATCACAAGACACTAACAACAAAGTCACACAGACGGGAGACTAAGGGAGAACGTTGTGGATGACAGAATGAACCCAAAGAGAGTGGAACCTGAACCCCATAGAGAAGTACCGACGAGGTCGTTTCGTGTCGGTGACGAGGAATGGAACCAGCTCCCCATAGAGGAATGACCGGTGGGGAGGACTGGAACTTGAACCTCATCGAGGAGAGTCGGGAGGACGAAGGTGTGTCGGTTGTGAGGAACCTGTACCTTACCCCAGAACGTAGAACGTAGGATGTTTTTTGGTGGTTTGAGTAAGATACACATCCGTATTAATGGTTAACTGGGAATAATGACGTCTTATAGATGAAAGTTTTTAGACAAATTACGTTAATTTAACAAATTAAAGAGGAAGGAAATAAGGAGACCAAGGTTCTTTATTACTTAGAGTCATACAAGACTAGTCTATACGAGGAGAGGTTAAGAAAACTTGAACTATCAGTACGGTTTCTATATATACACAAACATACATACACGAAGTAGTGAGTCAGTAAAGGTTGTGAAACGTTGGGGCACCGGGTGGTCCTAGGAGACAGGTACCCTAAGAGGACCGTTCCTATGACCTCACCCAACAGCAAAGGAAGAAGTATATATACATATGGATGCACATAATTGGTTAAATTATCATAGAGATGAAGTTGAATTCCTCTAAACGAATATAAGACAAATAGTTAAGACAACATGTAGGAGTTTCTATATAGTTCTACTCGTTTCTTTAGTTTGTAAACTAAGATCTAATTTTGATTAAAAGTCAAAACTTTACCGTGTCATTAGGAGGTATTTAAATAGTGTATCTATAATCGAAGACGATTTTAGAAATAATAAATGTGATTAAAGAAATTCCTTTATATTTATTCTGAAACTAAAGATTTGAACTTATAAGATTGAACTTACTAAAAAAAATATACGTGTCACTAAAAGTTTCTTTATAAATAACTTAATTTAATATATTATTAATCTAAAACATTACTTTAAGTACGAAAACGATTAAAATTAAAATAAAATTAATTGACTTATAAACGGACTTTTAACATCGTTAGTGATTTAAAGTATTAAGACTCTTATCTTATATTTACAAGAAATTATGAATCATCTAATTTATTCTCACTGGAATAAAGTTAAAGATGTACACAATTATTTCACCGTTATTAACACAGGGGTTCACTTTATGTTAAAGTACATAAATTTAAAACTGAACCAATTATCCTGTTTGAGAGGCACATAAAAAGTATTAGTATATATAGTATAACTTATTTACCGAAAGAGGTAGTGATTAAATTTAAAAGACAAATTGTTTATTTAAAGTCAAAAGAAACCTTAAAAATCGTGTAAACCAATTAAACCGTAACGAAACACAAATTTTATTAAATACAAATAAAAAAATTTTTCATTACTAAACCAGTACTTAATAATCCTCAAAACTTTCCATTTGATGTTATTTGTACGAGTGACAACTATTATCTAAAAATTAGTAAATGAATGTATAAACTAACACCTTACCTTTTCTTTTTATCTACAATATTGTTATGATTTAACTCTTCCTTTACCTTGTGTAATACAAATTTAATTTAATGTCTCCAATACGTATAAAATTATATTAAAACGAAATTACAAATCAGTACCAAACAAAAATCATTTATAAATAAAATCCCGATAAATATGACAAAACTTTTTAGACATTAGTCAACAATTTCTTGTCACCGAGTAAAGTAAACCTCTTTTTAACACTTTACATATTAAATGGTTAGTGGGGTTTCTTTAAACTTTTCGGTCACTGACAGTAGTTTCGTACCCGTATCTTTTTATAAAACACTAACGACATTCACAACACACTACCAAGTGACCCAGTAGTATTCCTTAGTTTAAATAAAGTAGTTTATCTTGACTTATATTTACAACTTTTTTATATCGAATGTAAAGTTATGGTGTTTCCTAAACGATTAAAATATTTATTTTATGTATAAAATTTCATTTTAACATGACATTAATAATTTTGTGGAATAGATATTGTTAGTTTACTTAGTATAAAAATTTTAACAAAGAAGTATAAGACTTCAACACACGATTTTATCCTTTATATTACAGGTAATTCCTTACATCCAGGATAATATCTTATATTTCAGGATAATTATAATTGTTTACACCCAAGTCGAATAATACGATAGGGAACCTAGTAAAACATTTCACGTTTCGCACGTTAAATAAAAAGAGAAATTACATAAAAAGAACAATAATTAAGTCAAAAAATAAGATCTCACTTTCAAATAAAAAAAAACTCAAACTCTGAATTTATTCAAATGTAAACTTCATAATATACCGATTCTACCATTTTTAGAACGACCGTTACGTTCTCTGGACCCAAGTTAGTAACCTAACCCTTCTAAGTGACTTCTTCCTACACTGGTTGGTGAGGTCATAAGAATGGACCTCTTAAGGTCCCTTTTCCTCGGACCACTAGTAGTCAGGTACCCCAGTGTTTCTCAGTGTATGTTGATTCACTAATCGTGAAAGTAAAAAAGTGATAGTACCTGGTAAATTATAAAAACTTTTGTATTATCGATATATTACCTTTCCGTGGTTTGAAATTGACAATTTTATGTCTATAAAATAAGATTCAATATTTAAACTAATTGAATGTTGTTTTTACACTGACTACTAACAATTGTTACCCAATAATATATAGGTAATATGGTCCTCTATATATATATATATATATATATATATATATATATATATATATAGAGGACCTTTATGAGAATGGGTCATTGAAAGTATTCAACGGATGGTAGAGACTCGGACGTAAAGACTTAAAAGATGGGGTCGTATATTTCTGTATCGTAGATAAGAAGGAATTCTTACTATGTTCCAGTAAGTCCTTCCGGACGAATAAAGTCTACAAAGTAAATTATCATACAATAACAACGACTTTAGAATATTATTTTTAAAGTAATCGAAAATGACTAAAATAACTAAAAAAAAAATTTCCTCTCTAAGATTGCACTCTTTACTTTGTATTGTTACGAACGGAAATTGCAATGATGTCAATCATCATACTTGACTCATACGAGTCAAGTACCGTCTTTTACTTTGCTTCAAATCCACTTACTCTTCCCGGTCTTACACTTTATGAAGTTCTTACACCTCTATCACTAGTCCCTCTCGACCTAAACCTTCTTTCGTAGTCTCAATCCTTGTGAACGTCGACCTCACACCCTTCAGTTCCCCCTTCGTCAAGTCAAGTCAAGTGAACGAGTCTGTATAGACTGACAAACACTGGGGTACCTGAAGTCGTGTGGTCCAAAGGGACTGGTAGTGGTTGATGACCTCGAATGAGTTTGAGTACAGCTAGCTCAGTTACTCCGGTAGGTTAGTAAAGTAGGAAACAGTAGGGGAATAGGAGGACAGAAACTAGAAAGGGTCTGAGTCCCAGAAAAGGTTACTCAGTTGAGAAGCGTAGTTCACCGGTCCCATGACCTCAAAGTCGAAATCGTAGTCAGGAAGGTTACTTATAAATCCTGTTTAAAGGAATTTCGAACTGACCAAACTAGAGAAACGTCAGGTTCCCTGTGAGTTCTCAGAAGATGTTGTAGTGTCAAGTTTTCGTAGTCAAGAAGTCACGAGTCGAAAAAAATACCAAGTTGAGAGTATAGGTATGTACTGATGACTTTTGGTATCAAAACTGATCTACCTGTAATTAACCGTTTCATTACAGAGACGAAAAATTATACGACAGATCCAAACCAGTATAGAAAGGAAGTTTCCTCGTTCGTAGAAAATTAAAGTACCGACGTGGTAGATGTCACTAAAACCTCTGGTTCTTTTATTTCAGACAGTGTCAAAGGTAACTAAGGGGTAGTCAAACGGTAGTTCACTACCCTGACCTACGGTACTAGAAGCAAAAAACTCTCAACTCAAAATTCGATGGTAAAAGTGAGGGGAGAAAGTGAAAGTAGTCTCCGAGAAGTCAAGAAACAAAAGACGGTATTCCAACCACAGTAGACGTATAGACTCCAATAACGATAAAGAGGGTTTTTAGAACTAAGGTCGAACACGAAGTAGGTCGGACCGTAAAATGTACTACGTAAGACGTATCTTCGATTAATTCGTCCCATTGTCCTATGTCGAACTACATGAGTAAGAGCTTAAACCCCCTAACTCCCTTGAGACATTTTGGTCTCCGTGTCTTGAGTTTCCTATTTTGACAGACGTTATCCTAAAGTGTATAATTTTTATTTTGGTTCATAAAAACACAGAGTCACGAAACAAAATATTTAATAAACACTACGATAAATGTTATGTGTACCACGGTCTCCTTTTTTCAATACACACTACAAAAATGAAGAAAGAGATCAGGAGACGATACACTAAGATTAAACCTAAAATCACATTATAGTTGTTGAAAAGTATAAATTTTTTTTTAAACTTGTGTTATTTTACGATAATTTGACAATGTGTACCAATTATTATGAATACCTGAAGACTTTCACCTTCACACGAGTCAGCACAGGCTGAGAAACACTGGGGTACCTAAAACCGGATGGTCCGTGGAGACAGGTACCCTTAAAGGTCCCTTGTCATGACCTCACCAAACGGTAAAGAAAGAGGTCCCCTAGAAACGCTGGGTCCCTAGCTTGGGTCCAGAGGGCGTAACATCTGTCTACGAAATGACGGACTCGGTGGTCCCTTCGATACCTGAAGACTTTCGACGATAATAATTTGACTTGTTTCACTAATTACAAAATTTGAAACGTGGTTCTATATATTATGTTTTGTCTACAGATTGACGTAGATCTATTATCAGAACTATACGTTGATATATATATATAAAAAGAAGAAATTGGTACATAAAAATGATACAGAAAATATAAAACGTAAAATTTATTTTGTACGAGATTATTTTTCTGAGAACTCTCAGTGAACCTGACGTTCCTCTAGGTTGGTCAGGTAAGATTTCCTCTAGTCAGGACCCACAAGAAACCTTGATGACTATGATTTCGACTTTGAGGGAAACCGGTGAAGTACGCTTCTCAACTGAGTAACCTTTTCTGAGACTACGACCCTCCCTAACCCCCTTCCTCCTTTTCCCCTGTTGTCTCCTACTGTACAGACCTACCCTAGTGGCTGAGCTACTTGTACTCAAACTCACTTGAGACCCTCAACCACTACCTGACCCTCCGGACCACACGTCGTTAAGTACCCCAGTGTTTCTCAACCTGTGCTGACTCGCTAACTTGACTTGACTTATTTTTCTTTCCTCGTTACCTAACCTAAGATCATAAGTAAAAGAGTTACTAGGACTTAAACATTCGTCACCTGTTTCATATTTGGAGGAGTCCTGAAACGTATAAATAGATACTTTATTGATCTAATAGTCTTCATTAATATTAGAAGTCGGGATTTTTAGTAACTCGGTTATTCTTTATAGGTAAACGTAAATTCCGAACTTTACATTATTACTTTATAACATAAAAGACTCGTTTTATATAAAATAAATAAAATTTATTATTTATATCACTCACTTACCGTTTCTAAAACTTTTTAGAATAGACAACAGTTAGTAAAAAAAGGACATAAAATTTGTAAGTACAAGAATTAAACTAAATAACAAAACTGTTATATTTAAAAGAATGAATCCTCAGATAAACGTCCCGTCCCTATCTCTCTTTGTATTTCTTCCCTGCACACCTGTACCCCACCCCCTCTTCCCCCTCACTCTACTTAACCCTCTAACACTAACTGTATATATGTGATGGTACACATTTTTTTCTTTATTGTTCTTGGACAAAATATCACATTCCTCAAGTCGAGTCACAAGACATCATTTCATTTCCCATCTTAATCCCCATTACAGCCTCTCTTCTGTTTCTCGATCACCTATACACATTTGTATATCGACTGAATGAAGGAACATGTCGTCTTTGATTGTACTATAACATTTCGTTTAGATGAAGTTATTTTTGTTTATCTTTTAAATTTTTTAATTTTTATTCTAAGACTTTACGAACAATACATCTGATCATTTTTATTCCAATCTACAAACTTAGGGGAAGTGAAGGGGTCTTTACTAGACTTCATACTAATATCTTTTATTATATTTACAAAATACAATGACACGTGAATTGTCGGTCCACTGACAAACAGATGTAGACTATAATTGAATAAAACGTACTTTACCAATCGAATATTACACAAGTTTCGTGATAGTTGATACAATAAACAAGTAGTCAAGTCAAGTCAAGTCAGAGAGTCTGCACAAGCTGAGAAACGCTCGGTTTCTTGACGTCGTGCGGTCCGGAGGGACGGGTAGTGGTTGTGGGTCTTAAGTGAGTTCGAGTACCGGTAGCTCAACCACTACGGTAGGTCGGTAGAGGTCGCAGACAGTAGGGGAAGAGGAGGATGGGGGTTAGGGAGGGTCGTAGTCTCAGAAAAGGTTACTCAGTTGAGAAGTGTACTCCACCGGTTTCATGACCTCAAAGTCGAAATGGTAGTAAGGAAGGTTTCTTGTGGGTCCCGACTAGAGGAAATCTTACCTGACCAACTTAGAGGAACGTCAGGTTCCCTGAGAGTTCTCAGAAGAGGTTGTGGTGTCAAGTTTTCGTAGTTAAGAAGCCACGAGTCGGAAGAAGTGTCAGGTCGAGAGTGTAGGTATGTACTGGTGACCTTTTTGGTATCGGAACTGATCTGTTTGGAAAAAAACGTTTCACTATAGAGACGAAAAGTTATACGATAGATCCAACCGGTATCGAAATGAAGGTTCCTCGTTCGCAGAAAATTAAAGTACCGACGTTAGTGGTAGACGTCACTAAAACGTCGGACTTTTATATTTCAAACTGTGACAAAGGTCACAAAGGGGTAGATAAGGGGTACTTTTTTACCCTGGTCTATGGTACTAGAAGCAAAAGACTTACAACTCGAAATTCGGTTGAAAAAGTGAGAGGTGAAAGTTAAAGTTGTTCTCCGAAAAATCAAGGAGAAGTGTAAAACTGTATACCCACCACAGGAGACATATAGACTCCAATAACTGTAAACAGGACCGTTAGAACTAAGGTCGAACACAAAGAAGGTCAGGTCGCAAAAAGAACTACATAAGACGTATATTCAATTTATTTGTCCCACTGTTATATGTCGGAACTGTATGAGGAAAAGGATAAACCTTAGTCACACAAGGTACAGGTCAAGATTGACAACGAAGGATTGTACGTATATCCAAAGAGTTCTCCGTCCAGTTCACCAGACCATCAGGGTAGAGAAAGGCTTAAAAGGTGTCAAATAACACTAGGTACGACAGTTGCTGAAACCGTATCAGTTATTTCGTCTTTATCTACAAAAAAGACCTTGAGAAAAGGAAAAAGCTACTGGGTCTCCTACAACCGTTAAGCGAGAGACCAAGGAGACGGAAAAGATTTTGGTCAAACTTGTAGACCTGCAAGTACCAAGTGTATAACGATTTCGGACCGAACCTCTTAAAACTCGAAATGAAATGTTCGTACACTCTACTCACGTTAACACACCATCAAACTCGGAAGAAACCGTGACGGAAAGAAACCCTAACCTTACTTTTGACTGAAAAAGGTCAGGAGACCGGTGACGACTCAAAAGGTTTAAACGACCGTATAACTCACGCTGTGAAAGTGTCGTAGTAGAAAGTCCTAAACTTTATCGAGGCGACCTTAAGGTAGTGGAGGTGATCGAAACAAGTATCACTACGAATAATTCCAGGTGAACTGAAGTGAAAGGTCCTATAGACCGAGATCCACTCATTAGTGTGGTAGTACTAATAGACCCAGTACTTCTAGAAAAAACATGTCAAGAAGACAAATAAGAACGGTAGAGAAGAATTATAGAAGACGAAGACAATCCAGGTATGGTAAAGATAGGAAATAGTTGGGGTGGAAACGTACTTTATAAGGGAACCATAAAGATTAAAAGAACTTCTCTAGAGATCAGAAAGGGTAAGACAACAAAAGGAGATAAAGAAACGTAACTAGTGACTCCTTCCGAAAGAGTAGAGAAGAACGATAAGAAACCTTGTGACGTAAGTCTACGAATATAGAAAGGAAAAGAGGAAACAAAAAATGAAAAGAAGAAAAGTGTCGATAAACATTCCGGAGGGGTCTGTCGGTAAAACGAAAAAACGTAAAGAAAAGGTACCCCTACCAGAACTACGGACAGAGTACACGTTGCAGTACTTGGAGTCAAGTATCAAGTATCACCACTCTTTTGATCCATACATGTGACCGAATAAGTAAAAGAAAAAAAAAAAATTAAAAAATTTAAAAATAAAAATGAAATAAAATGAAATGTTATGACATAACCAAAACGGTATGTAACTGTACTTGGGTGGTGTCCACATGTACGTAAGGGTCTGTACTTGGGGGGAGGGTGGAGGGAGGGGTATTGTAGAGAGACCCAGTAGGGGCACGTGGTCGGGGTTCGTACGACATAGAACGTAGTCTGTATCTGACCACTAATCTAAGAATGTACTATCATAAGTACAAAGTTACGGTAAGAGTCCAGATTCATTATAAAAGGTGTAAAAAGATGTATTTCCGATAGATACGAAAAGTTTTACATTAATGATATGATGAAGTCCTTTTACTTTCTCGATTTGGATCGATGAATAATATATAGTGACAACGTTAATATTTTATTAGATTTCATTAGCTTACAGACTCTTTTTTCTTTAGACTGTGTAACGTTCGGATTTCTTTGGTTATTAAATTTAGACTTACATTTTACCTCTACAAATACCCCTAGGTGTGTACGAGTCGTTAAAGTGGGGTCTTATTCTAAGGAGTCTACACGGAAACGAGTTACGAACGAACGGTCCGGAATTTACCAATCTGGAGAGTGAATATTGACACTGTGTCCTCATTAAGTTATTTCTTTTTAAACCGGTAATGACGACCCTATATTTTCATCAGAATGTGGTGTAGACCTACTGTCGTTATTTCGTCCGTATTTTTATAATCATTGACTCTGACACTAAGTTGAATTCTTTAAGACACTGTTACTGACTCTTTAACTTGTAAATTTTCTTTAATGGAATGTTTAACCGTAATATAAATGTTACCTTATTTTATAGATAAATACTTAATTACACACAACTTTTCGTCTTTTTTATTTATGATAAAAGTATTCTTTTTTCAAGTCTTTTTGTATATATTTGAACTTTTCATGTATCTCTTAATCTTTCTTTTTTTAACTTCCTATATTTATCTTTCTCACTTTACGTACTCTTAACCTCAAAATTTAAACACCATATTTTATACATTCGTTATTATCATGGGTTTCTTCGTGATTACTTGGTTATAATTAAGTGTTTTCTTACTATTTCTTTATTATGTTCTTTTGAAAGTTCTGTACTTCTTTATTTATTCTATTTATATATTGTAATGAATGGGATTAACTTACGAACTTGAAGCTTCTATTTTCCCTTTCCCTAATTTAATTTAAGAGTTGTACGGTCAGTAACGTTATTTATAAAGTATGTGGAAAAAATTAATTTATTCAATTTTAAATACAGTTGAAGGTACTTCCTTCACTTAGTTGGCTTGAGTACTTCGTATCACAAGTACTTTCGTCCCGTAAGAGACGACATAATAGACGTTACTATCTCTACTTTCGGTTTAATATCGTAGTTGAGACATTAGGAGGCACTTGTATTCTAGATTCTTTACACTTGAAACGATTAAAAGACTAATTATACACTTCAGTTTTTTGGTGTTTTATAAAATCTAACTGTTAAGGTCAAAAAGGTCCTTTAAACTTTGTCATTACATGAGATAAATAAAAAAGTTTATACTAACGTCGTATTTAAAAGTTAACCTCCTTTTAATGAAGAGATTTTAATAATCCCTCGGTTATCATATCTTATAAAATGTTTAGTAACTCCCAATTTTATAAAATTATGCCTGCAAATGTAAGTTTTATTCTGCAGTCCCATTTATAAGAATTCCGTCTTTATATGTCCAAACCTATTAATAAAAGGGTCAATTTCAGTTTACATTAAAACTTCGACTAATTGTTTGGTCGTTACTTTTGGTTCTGTAATTGACTTAATATATTTACAACTTCCTTTTACTCGTATTTCTTCTGTTCTTTTTTACATCAAGTAAGAAAATTCTTATTCGAAAAGTTTAATTTAAACTTCTTATGGTTTATTCCTAGTTTGTTATTCGAACTAAATAAAAATTAATTTTACTAAAAAATAATAGAAAAACTTCAAAAAAAATAACCTTATAATAAAAACATTAATTAAAGAAAATTAACCTTCTATGAATGAAATGTTATAACACTACCAAAACGGTATGTAGTTGTACTTAGCCGGTGTTAATATACAAAGGAGGGGTTAAGACTTTGGGAGAGAGTGGAGAAAGGGGAGGGGGGGTTGGTTATGGAGACCTAACAGGGTCTCGTGGCCGAAAGATACGGGACGAAGACGTAACTTAAACGTGACCGGTAGATAAAATGTACACCATTACATGTATAAAGTTGCGATAAGAAAGATTAGTCGGATAGGAACGGAAAAGGGTGACTCAGGCTTTCAGACAAGAAATATATACCCAGAAGAACGACGGAAGTACATCCTAACAGTTATGACAGAAGGATTTAAGGTACATATACACAATTATGTGTCATAAATAGAAAGAGAAAGAGTGAATGACGTGATACATATTATTCGACGTCCAAGTAGGTGGAGTAATCTTGACTGAGTTTGCACAAGGAAAAATATCAACTCATAAAAAGGTGACGCAAATACATAGGGTTGAAGGAATAGGTAAGTAGACAGTTACCTGTAGACCAACGTAGGTACAAGATCGATGAAATTTATCACGACGTTACTTATAACCCCATGTACACAGAGAAAATTATGACCAAAGGAACCCACATACGGGTCCTCACCCTAAAGAACCAGTATACCGTTAAGATAAGGGTCAAAAAATTTTCTTTATAGGTGTAACAAGAGGTGTCTAAGTAAGGGTACTAATCATACTCTCCCAAGGGAAAAAATGTGTGGGAGAGGTCGTAAATAACGAACATATGTAAAACTATTACCGGTAAGACTGGTCACACTAAACGAAAAGAGATTATTACTCACTATATATTGTATAAATTAATAATACTAAAGTAACTTATACATTATTCGATTAGACATTGGTTGTATGTTTAGACTACTCAATTGTACGTTTTGAGAGGAAGGGTATTATTATCAAAGTTATCAGAGACTCCTGACACGATTACACCTTTGTTGAGACTAACAAAGAGACTCTGTGACTCATTCAGGGAATCTTAGACGTGGAGGTGTCCAAAAATGGTAAGTCTGAGAGTCCCCGAAACCCCCTCGTACTTAGTCGTTGCTTTTAAAACTTTTGTTACTGAGGGTAAATTTGCATAAACTTATTGGTACGTCGTTATAACTTACAGATGTGAACGAAATAATTGATGCGGTTCAGAAACCCACACATCTAGTATCGTTTGACACCTTTTAAGAAATTCTCCACCCTTACGGTATGGTGGACTAGACGAAGGACTCTTTAGACACACGTCCAGTTATTCGTTGTCAATTTTGACTTGTACCTTGTTGTCTGATCAAGGTTTAGCCATTTCCTCATTCAATTCGATACATAACAGTGAGACGAATAAATTGAATGTAGTACACTTTACGGTCCGACCTTACTTCTAACGACCCTCTTTATAATTATTGAAGTCTGTATGTCTACTACGGTGTTAATACCATCCTTCACTTCTTCTTGATTTCCCGGAGAACTAGTTTCACTTTCTCCTCTCACTTTTTCAACCGAATTTCGAGTTGTAAGTCTTTTGCTTCTAGTACCGTAGACAAGGGTAGTGAACTACCGTTTATCTGCGCCTTTCTTACCTTTGTCGCTCTCTGAAATAAAAAAAAAAAACCCCCCCCACGAGGTTTTAGTGACGTCTAACACTGACGTCAATACTTTAATTTTTTTTTTTTTTTTTTTTTTTTTTGTTTTTTGTTTTTTGTTTTTTGAACGAGGACCCTTCTTTTCGATACCGGTTTGCATCTGTTGTATAATTTTTTGTCTCTGTAACAGTTGTTCCCAGTCAGATCAGTTTCGATACCAAAAAAGGTCCTCAGTACGTCCCTACACTCTTAACCTGAGATTTCTTTCGACTCGTGACTTCTTAACTGCGAAACTTGACACCACAACTTCTTCTGGGAACTTTCAGGAAACCTAACGTTTCTCTAGTTTAGTCAGTTAGAAATTCCTTTAAACAGGACTTATAAGTAACCTTCCTGACTCCGATGTCGACTTTGAAGTTATGAAACCGGTAGACTACTCTTTTCAACTGAGTAACCTTTTCTGGGACTACGACCCTTTCTAACTTCCGTCCTCCTTTTCCCCTGTCGTCTCCTGCTCTACCAACCTACCGTAGTGGTTGAACTACCTGTACTCAAACTCACTTGAGACCCTCAACCACTACCTGTCCCTCCGGATCACAGGTACCCCAGTGTTTCTCAGTCTGTGCTGATTTGCTTACTTGACTTGACTTGACTTATGAACGGGGACCCTCTATGTGTCCTCTTCTTCGTTCACAGAAATAAGACTTAAGACAGTTGAAATGTGAAATTCTTTGCAGTCGGATTGGTCAGTGTGTATTGTAGGGGAGTTTCCTTGTTACTATCGTGTCGTAAATATTTCGAACTAAATTGTTTATTATATGTTTACATCTAACACGTTTCTATGTAAAATCAAAATCCAAGTGTATAAAGACCAAAAACTAAATTGTATTTCCCAAAGGTGTTTCCCTTGAAACTAAACATTGTAGTATAGGTAACTCTCATTGACAAGTTGGATAACAATGATTGAATTAAGTCGATGTATAATCTAATATTGGCCGTTACATGAGGAAACCGGTTCACTAGTAAAGATATTAAAATAGTATATTTTAATCACAACTACAATCTTTATACAAATGACAGATATAAATATTTGTAGATCTCACTTTATTATTTTTAGGTATAAGTTTTTATGGTTTACACTCCGTTATGTGTGTGTATGTGTTAATGATTACTTTTAGTGGGCAATCCTTTATACATTGTTTTTGTTAGACATAGTATCTTTATTTACGATGGACGTATACCGTTTACTTTCTATTATTAGAATCCAAATACACTAAAGTGTATTTGTAGAACAATTGGTACTATCACACTAGTCAGTGGATCTCTATCTGTAGGACCTCGCACTACAATTCATCCGGAACTTTTCGTAGTGATGTTTCGAACACCTCCACTACCTTAAGGTGGACTCGATAAAGTTTAGGATTTTCTACGATGACAATTTCACGACGTGAGCTATACGGGTGTTTAAACCTTCAATTGTATATACATACGGAATAATCTTTATACCGGGTCCTGGAGGGTCCACCAGGTCATCAATTCTGAGACACCAAAGTGAAAGTATACGTATATACAATAACAAATCATTGACTCAGTATAGGTTGAGAAAACGTTGAGGTACCTGACTTTGGGTAATCAAAGGAGACAGGTATCTTAAAGGGTCCGTTCTTATGACCTCATCTAATGGTTAAGGAAGTATATATACTGGTCGTTTAATAAATATATAATATAGTAGTATTTATTGTTTTCTAGTAATCTTAATTAGAGGATTCCTAAAATTTTCCTATGAAATTTATTATTAATCAAATTTTATGTCGTATACAGGACACTCACAACTGACGGTATGAACAATAATGAGACTAGTCAATTTGACTTTCCGGTCCACTAAAGGGTTAAAAAAAAATATTTAGAGTTTATTTTGAAAAAATAGAAACAATTCTATGATCGTCAATTTACTTTGAGACAATTCTTCAAATGTTTTTTACACTTCATAAAAATTTAGTAAGTATACCACTTTATAAATTCTTTTTATTATTCTTGTTTTAAGACTCTTTCGTGTCTCTATACTTTGTCAATATTTTACTTCTTCCTGATTAAAACCCTCAGGTCGACCCCAACTATACTTAAGTGCCATAGACCATTTTGTATATTAGTTACGAAAAATATCTTAACAACTAAAGTTTGAACCCTAATATAAAGATTTATACTTTTGAATGAATTTTGGAATCAAAGACGTAACGTCTCACATATTGATCACTATAAAAATATTTGCAAGTATTAAAGAATACATTAATAAACACCTATTTATATAGGACTGGACGTCGTTTCTAACACAGGTCCAGGAAGTCGTGTTTATCAAGGTAATTCCGTCTCCCGGTGTAAGTCAAGTCCGAGTCGTGTTGACGATTATAAATGAAGTGTTAAGACCCTCAACCACTACCTGTCCCTCCGGACCGTACGACGCTAAGTACACCAACGTTTTTCAGTCTGTGCTGATTCGTTGACTTGACTTGGTTTGACTACATGGTAAATCCTTCTACTTTAATTTCAGTATATGAAGGAAGGACGTCTTTGGAAGTAAGTATGTTTCTAACCTATACGTCAGAATTTAGTGTTTTGTCTCTTAGTTTAAACTAATAATCACAATTCTTATCTTTAACATAATTTTAATATAAAATCAATTTGAACGATTTCTTTGGTTATAAGTTCGAATAGACTATAAGTGAACGAGATTTTACGTTTAAAGATCATTATTTACTAAAAATTGAAAATAGTGATCTTTACGAACAGTTTACAAAATAACATCTAACAAGTCTTTTTTATTTGAAATAATTAAAATAATTTAATACATGATACATATGTTATAGTCCTTAAGTGACTGGGAATTAGTCAAGTCAAGTCAAGTCAGCGAGTCAGTACAGGTTGAGAAACGCTGGGCTACTTAGCGTCGTGCGGTCCGGAGGGACAGGTAGTGGTAGAGGGTCTCAAGTGAGTCTGAGTACAGGTAGCTCAGACACTACCGTAGGTCGGTAGAGTAGAAACCAGCGGGGGAAGAGGAAGACGGGGCTCAGGGAGGGTCGTAGTGTCAGAAAAGGTTACTCAGTTGAGAAGAGTACTCCACCGGTTTCATGACCTCGAAGTCGAAATCGTAGTAAGGAAGGTTTCTTTAGGGTCCCAACTGGGAATTATAGATGGTACATAGAGGTGAACGGACCCGTCAGAGTCCAATTAAGACGACAAAATTCCATTACCAATCGACACAAAACAATTCAGAGTTTCCTGAGAGGCCAAACGAGTGTGTGTATCTTATTCGTTAACTAAATGTAAGAAGATTTTTCGTGGATAACTGGATTATAAACGCAAAAATAAGGTGAGTCAGAAAAAATAGTCTTAATTACACGTACATGTATAAAAGTCGAAATGACTCATAAAACATATGACTGTTTTATCGATATTATATAAATCTCACATTTATCTACTAAACTATGTGTAAAATTTTTCTAAGGGTGACACAGTGACTAGGACAAGTGTCAGATTTGACGGAACGACACGTGTGACAAATGACTTGGGTCCCATCCGTTCCACACTTGATTCTCCGACGTTCCTCTGAGGTCCTCGACATCCTTGACGTCTGTCCTAATAAGAGAGAACCGACAATCCCGTCGGTAATGTCGTCTGGACGATATAAGAGAGGAGAGGAGAGGAGACACAGGAGTGATTGAGTCGCCTGTGTCAGTACTACGGTGTCATTACGGTGGAGAAAGATCCACCTCGAGTGTATAGGGATGTCTTGTTTCATCGAACACTCGTTCGCCATGGCGTACTACACATACGTGTCACGATATTTAATAGAGGTAACAATGTATCAGTAATAAATGTTTTGCACCGAACTCTCTTGGACTCGTGTGGTAGACCGATTAAACGAGAGAGGGGTGTGAGGTGGGGAGATCCCAGAGACAGGAGTGTCAGATGTATGTTTGATAGAAGACACTATCAGGGAACCACTCATTGTTCCCCTGACGACTGAGAACGTCGTCGTCATCGATATTGTTGTCAGTGTAAGGGTTACGTATCATTTTGGGTTCCGATCTATAGTGGACCTTGAGTATAACGTCAGGAACGGGAATACCCGATCTTCTCTGTTGTTTACATACACGTCACGGAAATAGAAGGTACACTTTCACTTTCAGCGAGTCAGGACAGGTTGAGAAGTGCTGGGGCACCTGTTATGTCAAGTACTTTAAGAGGTTAGGTCTTATAACCTCACCCATCAGAAAGGTAAGTGGTCCTCTAGATGGGTTGGGTCCTTAGGTTGGACCCAGAGGACGTAACGTCCACCTAAGAAATGGTTGACTAGATAGTCCATTCGGAATAGAAGGTACCGGTTCAGATCAATAATGTTAATAGAAGTTTCTATTAACGGATATATTCGTACTCTACCGAAAAATTGTAAAATGGGACTTTTCATTATAAAAAAGATCTCGACGGTAATCAACGGTGAATGTGAACGTTTGTAAATGACTGAAAATAGTTCACAATTATATTGTTATTTTTGAGTTTGACTGTTCCGATTACACCCTTGACAATATAAGTGTAATGCACAGTTTACCTTTTCAATTTTCAAACAGTTTTAGTAGTCTCTCAAATTAACCACGGTAAAAGTTATTCTTTAGCTGACACTTGAAATTATATTTTGAGTCTAGTATAAACCTTAGGTCTACCACTAGAAAATGTAAATGGGTTCACTATCTCAATTTTTATACAAAAATATTTATTCATGGTAAGACTATAAACAAGATGAAAACGACTTTTACATTTGAGGAATTCCTATTGGTTCTTGTGAATCTAAACCCCGTCTATGACATCGATAAAATACATTACATTTACGTCCTAAGGTTCCCCTTACTATACCTTTACGGTATATAGGGTGAATCGGGTTGTCGTTCCATATAAATCTTACTGTATAATCTTTCGTTATGTATTTGATTAACTCAATATAGAGGTTACCCTTCCTTCTCTTTCCAAAATCTGACTGTTTCAAAAACGGAGATCCCAAATATACTTAGAACATGATTTAATTAATCTTCTGAATTACCCTTTAAGTTTTGTTAAAGAAAAATCTTTTATTAGTAGTAAATTTCAAGAACTAGAAAGGAGTAAGTTTTAATTCCGTCGGAAAAGAAAACAAGTAGTAATAAACGAAATGAAGGATATGAGATAAATTATACTATTTCACTAAGGGTTCCTCTTAGATAATGAAAATTAAATCTTTTACTATCCTTGTTTTCCGACCATATAAATGCTTTTCCCCTCATTTAACCCTCTTTACATTGTCTAGTCCCACTAGATCTGTTGACTCAATCAGAGGTTACAAGTGAGTTGAACATAAGTTTGGGGGTTAGGTCCTGTACATGTTCTCACATTCTCATTATCTCGTCACTACATAAGTAACACATGTCGAATACTTTCGATCGAGAGACTGTCAACACAACATAGGACTCCATTTCTACCAAATCCAGGTTTTGAAACAAGACACTAGAGACTTGAAGGGACTTCCTATCTTTCAATAACAGGTTCTAGTATAAGTGGTAAAGAGAGTAGTTTAACACAAAAGAAGAATCGAGACTACGAAAAATTTTTCACCCTATGAAAGAAGTTTATTCTAGTATCTCTTTGTTACGTACAATTTGTTCTTTAGTACGTTAACAGATAGACTTCTAACCTTTGTTTTGTACCATCGGTAATCTCGGGATGGAGTAGGTGACGTTTCTGAATATAAATAATAAAAAAATTAATATGCAAAAATGAACTTCCTATTAACGAAATATCTTGAAACAACAAAAGACAGTTTGGAGTTGTACTTAGTCGGTATCCATATGTCTATAGGGAGGAAAACCTTTGAGGGAAGGTACAGGGAGGGGTGGGGTGGGAAGATCCAACTATGTCTCGGGGACAAACTCAAAGGACTCGATATGTCGTTTAAAGGTAACCGAGAGATAAAATGTATACCATTATATTCAAAGGCACAATGTGAAAGGTATGTAGAGTGTAAGAGGAGGGGAGAGGGGTACAGGTAATCAGATAAGAGATACAGACAGACAGACAAAGAGTAACGACGGGACATTTATTTAAAAAGTCATGGTAAAAAGATCCAAAGTGTATATACAGAATTATATGCTATAAATACAAAAAGAAAGACTGAATGAAGTGAGACATATTATCCGAGATCCTAGTAGGTGCAGCAATCTTGACTGAGTTTACACAAGGAAGCATATTGACTCATTATAAGGTGATACATATACATGGTGATGAAGAAATGGGTAAGTAGACAACTACCTGTTGACCCAACGAAGGTACAAGATCAATACATTTATCACGACATTACTTGTTACCCTATGTACACAGAAAAGTAGTGACCAAAGAAACCCCATATACGGATCCTCACCCTAAAAACCCAGTATACCATGAAAATAAGGACCAAAAATTTTCTTAGAGGTATGGTAACAGGTATCACCGACATAGTTAAATGTAAGGGTGGTTGTGACGTTCTCGTAAGGGAAAAGAGTTGTGGGAGAGGTCGTAAATAACAAACATTTGAAAAACTACTACCGGTAAGACTGACCACACTCCACAATATAATAACATCGAAACTTAACGTAAAGAAATTATTACTCGTTATAACTCGTAGAAAAGTACACAAACAATCGGTAGACATACAGAAGAATCCAGTAAAAGAGTGAAAAACTAACCCACCCAACAAACAAAAAGACCATAACTCAACATACTCGACGAACATATAATATCTTTAATTAGGAAACAGTCAACAAATTAAACGATAATAAAAGAGGGTAAGACTCCCAACAGAAAGGTTGAAAGAACATCAAAGGAAACAACACGTTTTCGAAAATTCAAATTAGTCCAGGGTGAACAAATGAAAACATCGAGGTAATGAGATCCTCCACCCAGTATCTCCTAAAATGAAACTAAATACAGTAACTTACAAGACGGATACAAAAGGGGATTGTCAAAAAGTCAAAGACCAGAATATAAATCCAGAAATTAGTAAAACTATAGAAACACATACCACAATCCTCCGTAAGATTAAAGTAAGAAAATATATGTCGACAGGTCAAAAGGGTTGTGGTAAATACCTTCTCCGACAGAAACGGAGTAACGTTTACGAACGGAGAAAACAGTTTTTATTCCACGGGTATACACGTACCCAAATAAATACCCGAAAGATAGAACAAGGTAACCAGATATAAAGAGAAAAATACGGTTACGGTGTGACAGACAAAAAAAAAAAAATTAAAAATAAAAATGAAATAAAATGAAATATTATGACATAACCAAAACGGTATGTAACTGTACTTAGGTGGTACCCACATGTACGCAAGGGCTTGTACTTGGGGGGAGGGTGGAAGGAGGGGTATTGTAGAGAGGCCCAGTAGGGGTACGTGGTCGGGGTTCGTACGACATAGGACGTAGTCTGTATCTGACCGCTAAACTAAGAATGTATTACAGAACTACTAACATCGAAACATCATATTTGACTTCAGTCCTTTCAACTAAGAAGGTCGAGGTAAGAAGAAAGAGTTCTGACGAAACCGATAAGTCTCAGAAAACACAAAGGTATACTTAACACTTAAAAAACCAAGGTCAAGACACTTTTTATGGTAAACATTAGACTATCCCTAGTGTAACTTGGACATCTAACACAAACCTCACTATCAGTAAAAGTATTATAACTAAGATGGATGACTCCTTGTACTGCATAGAGAGGTAGACAAATACAGTAGAAAATAAAAAAAAGTAGTCACAAATGTAAAAAGAGACATGTCAAGAAAACAAAGGAATCCGTTCAAATAAGAATCTAAAAAATAAGAAATACAACATTACCACTTACCTTAACTAAGGAATTAGAGAGAAAGACTATAAAATAACAATCGTATATCTTTACGTTTACTAAGGAGACATAACTAAAATATAGTAGACTGAAACAATTTATGTCACTAATCGAAATCACTAAAAGACTATCATAGAAATTGAAAAAGATCCATGTCATAGTACAGTAGACGTTTGTCACTCTCGAAATGAAGAAGAGACTAGACCTAAGGAAAATAAAGAGAAAGAAGAGACTAACGACATCCATCCTGAAGGTTTTGATACAACTTATTATCACCACTTTCACCGGTGGGAACAGAACAATGACTAGAATCCCCCTTACGAAAGTTAAAAAGTGGTAATTTTTATTACGAACGGCATCCGAATAGTATATACTGGAAATGATACAACTCCATCCAAGGAATATACGGGTAAAAAACTTCTCAAAATTAGTATTTACTCACCAATTAAAACAGTTTCCGAAAAAGACGTAGATAACTATAAAAGTATACCCAAAATAGAAAACTAAATAATTACACCATATAGTGTAACTAACTAAACTCATATAACTTCTTAGGAACATAGGGACCCTACTTGAGTTGAACTAGTACCACATACTCTACAATTACACGACAACTTAAGACACACGATTTTAAAACAACTCCTAAAAACGAAGATACAAGTATTCACTGTAACTGGACATCAAAAGAAAAAAAACACAACAGAAACAGACCAAAACTATAGTCCCACCACTATCGGAACATCTTACTCAAACCCTTACAAAGAAGGAGACGTTAAAAAACTTTTCCAAAATCTTCACATCCGCAATCTAGAGACTTACAAACTACTTTTAGAGTACACTTCGATAGACCAGGACCCGAAAATAAAACCCCTCTATAAACTAGTGTCGGAGTTAAAGTCACGAACAAAAACCCAACAAGTATTAAAGATAAAGAAGAGTCAAGTCAGAACTTTCTAACTTGAAATTATTCTTAGACGCGTAAAGAAAGTACAATAGGTGAAATAACGGTATCTCAACGAGTATTATCAAAATATTAGGAAAAATAAAGACGTAACAGACAACATTGGAGAGGAAAAAGTAAAGATTAAAACAACTAAACCAAGAAGAGAGAAAAAGAGAACTGCTCAAACCGATTTTCACACGGTTAAAATAGAAGAGTTTCTTGGTCGAAAATCAAAATAATTAGAAATGATAAAAAAAAAGTAAATAAAAAGTGAATAAAGACGAGACTAAAAATAGTACAGAAAGGTAGACGATTGAAATAAAAAACAAACAAAAAAGAATAACAACAACAAAAAGAAGAAAAGAGGTCAATAAAATCCATATTTCAATCCAACAGATAAACTAAAAAAAGAACAAGGAACTCCATCCTAATATAACAATATTTGAAGGGAGAATCTTGACGAAAACGACGTAGGGTATCTAAAACTCAACAACACAAAAGTAATAGTAAACAAAGATCTTAAAAAAACTAAAAGGAACACTAAAGAAGGTATTGGACAACCAATAAATCTTTTCATAACGAATTAAAGGTGCACAAACACAAAAATGTCGTAAAAAAGGGGAACATTAACTATAAATCAGAGTATCACGACATCAGACTTTTCTACGAACTATAGTAAAGTTAAAAGAATTTAAATACTCCAAACTAAACAATGGGTTCTACACCAGATAGGACCTCTTACAAGGTACACGTGAACTCTTCTTCCATATAAGACGTAAATCTACCTTACAGGACTTCTATAGTCACTCTAGGTAGAGTAGATTACATAGTGAGTTTCGAACACAAAGGAATAATTAAAAGACAAAACTACTAGACAGTTAACTGTACTCACTCGACAATTTCAGAGGATGATTAAATAACACAATGATATTTAAAGAGGAAAATACAGACAACACAGACAGAATACATAACTCCAAGAGGATACAAACCCAGTATCTATAAATACCAACAATACAGAAGGAGAACCTGACTCGGGAACTAGTAATACATTACAGGAAGGAATAGAGACGTTATAAGAAATAAAATTCTAGATAAAACAGACTAGATTCCTACCGATGAGGTCGAAAGAAAACGAAAGGTAAAAGTATCTCATATAAGAAAGTAGGAGAGTGAAAGTTAGATATACACAGAAACCCAGACTGTATCGAAAGAACATCTGTCACAAATATACCCAGAACAAAAACATAGGTAAGTCGGTTAGACACAGAAACCAACTTCGTAAATTGAACAAATGTAAATTTCATCAATGACTATGTATACAAGGATAAAGGTAAAAGAAGTAACAAAACCCAAACTAAAACATCTAGAAAAGGAAGAGAACACAAAGAACTGATATATTTAGGGAAATTATAAACAAGATTTCGACCAAACTACCATTACTTAATACAAATGAAAATGAACAGACGTTTCGAAAAATAAAGAGGTAGTTAATACTACTCTAGGAACGACCCATTAGAACCAACGTCTGAAAAGGGAAAGTCACGAAATTTATATAGGACGGTAAAGGAATACCGGACGTCTCAAAGATGACTTTCTAGTCGACAATTTACATACCCTAAAAGGAACAGACAACGAACACCGAAAAGGGATCAACGAAAATTGTCAGAAACACAAATTAGGAACAATCAAACTAATTATACACAGAACCACACAAAGAGGAACTCAAAGAGGACATACCTGAGAAACACGGACAACCTGAACTACCTGATAAAAGAAAAGGTACAACCCCTTTAAAAGTTTACATTAGAGAAACTTTTAAAAGAGTATCAAGAAGAAGAGAAGAAGAAGACTCTGTGGCCATTAAACTTACAACCACGTAAACAATAACGGGGTCTCCAGAGACTCTGTTAGGACTTAATAAAAGTAATAAGAATGAAATAAGACGAGAAGTCTTCAATAAAGGTAGTAAAATATAAGTTCGAGTCACTAAAGAGGGTCTTATAAAAATTAAACTCATTAACACAACAAACAGAGACATACAAATAAGAAAGTAAAAATATTCGAAAAATTTAGCTATGAACGTAAAAGAGGTAAGACAAAAGTTCCCAAAACTAGTAGAAATGATAGTAATAAGACTTAAGAAAACCCCATTAAAAGGATAAAGGAGAAGTAAATAAACCTGTAGAGACAAAGATCGAACAAAGAAGTAAACATAAAGAGACCGAAAAGTAATAAATTTTTTTTTTTTATAACACAAACTCCAGAGAAAAGGGGTTCGAAGTTCCAACTCAATAAAGAAGAAAAACCGAAGACAGGGGGATCCAAATACGTCACCAAAAAACATTCGAAACATATCTCACTCTAAATACGACAAAACAACAACAACAACAACAACGACAACAAAACAAAGAGGAGACTACCCTTTCCGACTCACTGTACCATTAGGATAAACGACTACTAACCCAAAAGTAAAAGAAAGAAACAACAAACCTTCTCCACAGGACGCGTCCCATAATGACCACAGATTCACTACGTCACAGAATATCAGTTCACAAAAGAAAACACCCACAAGAGTGATAAACTATGAGGTATCCCAATTAAGAAACAATCAGATCCCAGAACGTTAGTCACGAGGGTGAAGTTTTCGAGTCGCAAATTAGAGAGGGTGAACCCTCTTGACCCTGGCAACTGAATGTTCCCAAACCCTTTTAACGGAGATTGACCCATCATCGAAGGGTCGACGACATAAAAGACTTACCGATCTTAAGGGTTCTCTTAAGAGTATTGACATTTGACCAGTATACAAGAAAAGAGACTTACCTTTGTTGAAACCCAGTGGATTCCTGTCTGGACAAAGACCAGGTGTTAGTTCTTAATGATTTAAAGTATGTTAAAGAACTTAAAACAACTTGAACTTATTTTAGATGGTTATAATAAATGACAAAGAATTTGACTTTAACGTGTTTAGTTTGTTCTGATACTTTATATTTTCAACCTTGATCTGTACTACGGTTTAAATATTTCGTTTTAGTTCTAAAAAAATTTCCATTACGTTTAAAGGTTTGGATAAATTTTTCCAGTGAATTATGGTGAGCATATTAGAGTCTATTTGTTTTCTTATAACGTTTTCTTTAGATTTCGTATATAAGAACCATCATATAACATGAGATTGAACCGTTTTACTTCCCGGTTCGTACTTGTGAATGTTTTCTGGTACTAATTTGTAGCGATTCGTTAAACACTGTGATGTATCCTGTACCTCAGTCAAAACTATAAGATCTCCCCAACTTTTACTTCCCGTTGAGGGGGGGAGCGAACTAAATGAGAAAACTAAGTCTTCATCACTATTTTTAGACGGGGATAGAACCTCTAAGTTCTAAATACCTGTCCTGTTTATTACCTTAATTATCTTTTTTTATACATCTTCTTTAAGAATTATTGTGTGTTTATACCACCCTTTTTATGTGAAACTTCACTTTTCCTTTAGGTCATTGTTTATTTATTTATTCGTACTTCTCTCAAAAGTTTCTTGGTTGTTCATAAAGAATGGTATTTTATTTCTTTTTTTTAATTTTGAAGACGTGGATCCTGTGTATGTAAAATTCCCGTTATTAGAATTTTATAGAATTCAGAAGTAGTTCTCCCATGATTACTTTATTTATCTCACGGAGGTATGTTATATTATAATTATTCTGATTTCATCTTTATATACACACACACACATCTTATTAGACGTGACTATCTCACTTTAGACAAATACATTGTCAATAACGGTAACATTTTTTTCGGGGAACATTTAAAGAAGAGTGTGAACCTCTTTATGTTTGTGTGTGTGAGTCAAGAAAAGAAACTAGTAAAGAAAAGACAAACAAATTTAAAGGAAATCAGGAAGTTCTATTTTAGAATCAAAGAGAAGTTGACTCTTAGATATAGAGAAAAATAATATTTCAGAGAGAGAGAGAAAAAAAAAAAAAAAAAAATCAATCGTAAACATATGAATACCTCTTCCGTTACCGTGGGGTGAGGTCATGAGAACGGACCTTTTAGGGTACCTACCTCCTCGGACCGTCCGACGTCAGGTGCCCCAGTGATCCTCAGCCTGTGCTGACTCGCTGAAGTGAAAATGAAAAGTGAAAGTACGTAACCTCTTCCTTTACCGTTGAGTGAGGTCACCAGAACGAACCTCTTAGGGTCCCTACCCCCTCAGACCACCCGACGGCAGAGACCCCAGTGTGTCTCAGCCTGTGCTGACTCCGTTGAATCGTAATCGTCGACATATGAATATTAAAATATAAATTTCGTTTCGTGACGAGGGAATTTCGTAAATAGGAAAATTCAGGATTGTTATATCTTTATAGACGAAAAATACAATGAGTTAAGAGAAACGAAAAACCACATACACACACATCCATGAGTCTCAACATAATGTAAAAAAAAGTGATTGGTACCGTAGGTCAGGTATCGGTTAGTACTGAAACGAAAAAAGATCGTAATTAAGACCCGAAAGGTCCACCACGATGAGTATTTCTAAGGTGAACGTTACGTCCTCTGGGCTTTCTACACCCAAACTAGGGACCCTACCCTTCTAAGGGACCTCATTCTTTACCATTGGGTGAGGTCATGAGAACGGACCTTATAGAGTACCTGTCTCGTCGGACTGTCCGATGTCAGGTATCTCAGTGTCTCAACCTGTACTGACTCATGTGACGTGAGGTCGTAATTAAGATTATAAAAATTGTCACAGATTTTAATAATCCAACTTTCGTTTGTAAAAACGAAAACAAAACCAAATTCCGGAATCGCACTCAACAACAACAACAACAACAACAACAATGTAAAAGGGTAATACGAGTCTATGTATAACTGGGTTCTCAATAAAAGTTAGTCATGACGGACACAAAGTGGTGACGAGAATTGAGAAACATGATCTTTATGTCTGAGTTGGAAGTCAGGAATTTATGGGAAGTCTTCGATGATAGACCTGTAACGTGTGGAGGTTTACCTCAACCACTCCGTCCTCAATATAGACTATTAATAATATGGAATCAAAAAGTATTTGACATGTATAAATCATAAATGTCTTACTTACTGGATTTAATATACACCCTACGTTAATGACACAAGTATTTTTCTGGTAATTTTTGAAATTCAAAAAATTGATATTATTAACGGTACCTACCATCTTATTTTATAGTTTTTCTTCTCTTTGTCTCATTTATCAGGACTTTGACTGGGTATATACCTCTAAATCACGTATTTTTCACTCCGTAAGGTTTTGTCATATCTTTACGATCTATAAAACCATTTTCAAAATCCTTTTAACTAATATAAAAACTTTTTTTAATCTAAGTAAAATAGTCAGTATTTTTATAAGTGATACCCAATTTCATGATTTTCACAACAATTAGGATTTTAATATGATCTACTTTTATATTCTTTTACTGAATATATAACGACACACTTTTCTGGATTTTTCTCCGTTTCAAATCACAGTATCTCTTTTTTCCATTTCTTTTCACTTTTAGAGTAATAAACTTTCATAATACATTTTTTTAGTTTGAGATTAAATCTAGACATTAAAAAGTCTTAGATCTCCTAAAATACGTATTAAAATTCTTTATGTATTTTAGACTTTTCTGTCCCGTCTGTGTAGTTTTCTTTTCATGATAGTCAGTTTTTGACACTGATACTTCCAGATTTGTTTTTTTTTTACGTACATCGTATATCAGTGGACCTTTACACGAGTTAAAAGTATTATTAGGTTTTTTATGTGTACTTTTATGACTGTACGATGTAAAAGGAGTAGTTTAATTAGTCGTGAATTTTTTTTAAGTAAACTATCCTAGATCCCTTCGACTACACGGGTAAACATACAACAAGTCAACGGGTTGGTACAGACTGAGAAACGTTGGGGTAGTTTACGTCACAGGGTCAGGAGGGACAGGGAGTGGCAGAGGGTCTAAAACGGATTTAGGTACAAGTAACGTAGCCTGTACTGGTATGAGAGTAATTTATATACATCAAAGAGTTTTGTGACTAAGTCTTGTGAAATATCAATAAGGTGTCTTACTCAGTCCTGAGCTTCATAACACCAAGAATTCTGTATGAGTCACTTTGGGTTTCAATGACTTTTTCTTTGTATTACTCAAATACAATTCTATTTTTGTAATTCTTTTTAGTAGATTTTCGTTTATTCATCGTAAAATTGTTAACAAGTGTATTATGACCCACACATATACTCAAATATGTTTAAGTATATACTTTCTTTTATAAAGAAATATATAAATTAAGTCTTCTTCATACGATGTAAATATGAGAGCTCTCTATCCCTAAATCTCTAATAAATTCGTTATATACGTTGTTACTCCCGTTCTAGATACGGTGGAGGTAGGAAATGGTCCCTTAAATAATTAATGTCACACATAAAAAGGTGTAGTTCATACCGAACGTGATAGATCTTAGTTTAGTTATATTACAGTTATTTAGTAACCACCAAAACAAATCATTGATTCAGTACAGACTGAGAACATAAAGGGACCGTTCTTTTGACCTCTTAAAGGAAAAGGTCCCCTAGAAGGTCTGAGTCCCTAACTTGAGCTCAGAGGACGTAATGTCTACTAGAGGACATAACGTCCACTTAAGAAATGATAGACTCGGGGGTCCCTTCGGTTTATTTATTATTCCGAAAATTTTTTACAGTATTTTACACACTCAACATAAAAAATTATAATTAAATAAATAAAATTAATCTCCGATTAATGAAATGTTATAACATAACCAAAACGGTATGTAGTTGTACTTAGGTGGTGTCTGTTGTTGAATTCTTCATCAATGATACTAATGTATGTAACTTATCGATTTTGTACTAAAGTCTAATATTCATTAAAAAGGATCTCGTGTGTCGTCGGGTCTACCATTTTCTTAGATAGACGTTACACCCTCCGGACCCAAGTCAGGGACCTACCCCTTCTAGTGAATCTCTTCCTTTACCGTTGGTTGACGTCGTAAGAACGGACCTCTTAGGGTACCTGTCTCCTTGGACCGTTCGATGTCACGTATCCCAGGGTTTGTCAGACTGTGTTGGTTCGCTGTGTGAGTGAAAAGTGTGTCGTCCATTGATCGTTTTATCGACAAGTTAATACAAAGAGGGAGGTCTTCTTAGTAAAGGACTCATCGAGGGTGTAAATACCCATAGTAGTATCTTACTGAGACACTTTATTATTGATATAAAATGATTATTTCCTTTCTCTGTGTTTCCGAAATTTATTTTATAGGTCAAAGTGTTTTATCTTACGACAAAATCACGGACACGAACGAAGAAAATGGTACAGTGACACTCGGTTCTTCTTAAAACTTCTTGAAGGGTAGTTGGTCCTTTTGAGTACTCTAAGAATAGGTGGTTCTTACCATAATTTGAAGTTCATTTGTTTTGAAGAGACTTCTACTCCGTAATCTGTATTTTGTCACACACAGATAGTATAGTTCAACAAGAGGACTTCTAAACTTCTGACCAGGACTCTTGTAAATGTCCATAACTCCAAGAGATGTACATGGGTAGGGAACCGTATAAGTAGGTCATGAATAAAAGAGGAACACCATATACCTAGTTAAATTAGAGGAGGGTAGGGATATGTAGGTTTCTGTGGGTACTTAGGATAGTCTTTCCCCCTTCGTCTACCGTCTATTATTTGGAGGATTCGAAAAACCTGTCACTAGTAAAAGTTATAAATCAACTTACTCCTAAGGTCTAACGTCCTCAAATACTATCGTTCTCTACCCCACCCCCCTCTACTTTCTTCAACACTAGAAATAAAAACAAACCTCGGTCACATCTAAGGTTTTTCTTTTTTTAGGTTCCCTTTCCACTCTCTTTCTCGTGAATTTAGTAGTCATAGACGACTTTATTACTGAGAGTTTGGTTCTCTTTTTTCATTTATCAAATTAAGGACGTCCTGTAAGCCAGGATAGGTCTTCCTGATTCCCTTATAACACGAATAATAAATCACAAAACCCGTCCAGGTTTACAGTTCCTGAAAACCTCTCCTGGTCTGTAGGTCATTTACGAAACATAAAGAAAATTTAATGAAATTTAAATTATGTTTAATATTTCTAAATGTAAGATCCAAGTTATGTCCTATGTCATACGACCCCCGACCACGTGACCCTACTGGGTCTCTCTACTGTACCCCTCTCTCCACCCTCCCCCCCAAGTCCTAACCCTTGAGTACATGTGGGTACCGTCTAAATACAGTTACATACCGTTTTGGTTATGTCATAACATTTCATTTTATTTTAATTTATTTATGTATTATTTTTTATTTCGAAATATCATTAGAACTACAGTATAGAACTCGACCAGGTGACACATAGTATAATTGTAACTATGAATAGTTACTTTAGTTACGTAGACTTTGTATCTTAATGTAAAAATTTATTCATTTTGTTAATTTCATATTAAAGTTATCTCAAGTGGTAAATTAAAAAAAAAGAAAAAAGACAAGTCCATTTTTTATTTATGTGTGTAAGAGTACTCGTTTTCTTCCGTCCCAGACAAAGACGAAAGAATAGGAAGTTCCATTGATCTGACTTTCTTGTTTAGTTAAAAGTAAAAACGATAGAAGGGGTACCACTAACTTTTTTTTCGTCAAAATTTTCTATTTTTTATACAAATCCCGAATACATCCTTTGACTTCAGTCGTTCCCGGTTTAGTATGAAGTTTCTTGATAATTAGAAGTAGGAGGAAGGGAACGAATGTCTCAGAAATCTTCCTGACCCTTTGTTTTTATTACAACGTTTCCGTCAACCCACAGGGTACTCAGTAAGAGGGAACGGTGGACTTAAAGGATCTTTATCGGGGTGAGATCTAAAAGTATTTGATTATAAGACAGGTACTCATCTTGTGAATATTATGTTAAGGTATTTCTCTCAGTTTTTTACGGAATATACGTATATCCCCACTTTATTGATCAAATGAATTCTTGTAAAATTTATGATTCACACCTCGTAATAAGGAAATGTCTCGTTCATTATCTGAGTAGTAGGATGGACTGTGAAGATAATGACACTTACGGTGGAAATTCTAATGATTTCGGATTAACTAAGTATAAATACCTTTTAATGGAATACGATTACTCATCTTTATTCCCGTCTCTTTTACATAGTCGTGTAACGTAATTCAATTTGTCCCTCGTAGACAGTAAAATTGACATGAATCGAGGACAAAATATTTTTTCGTATTAATTTTAATGGAAGTAGTTGAAAAGGAACTGTAAGACAAAATTTATAAAACTCAATGTAAACGAAAGAATATAAATTATTGTCTTTTTATTTTTATTGATGGACGGTACATCTGTTCCTACATTCTCCGTTAGTAAAAGGAAGAGAAGTGTCGTACAAGACCTTTTGGGTGAGAACGTCAGTGTCCACATTACTAACTACAGTAGTTGTGTTCGAGGTAGTACCTCTGTCCCGAAACTGTCCGTAAGTAGATATAAATGGAGTGTTAGCTACGGATATAATCTTCTCTGTTCTATTTTACGATCTGATAAATTTACGTTTTGAGGTTTCAAACAAGTAATGTGTTTTACACGGGTTCTTTATTTCTAGGGGAGGTAATTTCTATTAAACTGTAGAAGCTCGTTTTCTTTTGTCAAAAAGTTCCAATTTGTAAGAATTCAGATACTTGAAAGTCTGATTAAATTTTACGTACTCCTTTCTTTTTATATTTGAATTAGAAGAATTTGCTAACCAAAGATCTCTCGTATAATTCCTATACCTACTTCATTACTTAAAGTGATTCAACAGTGACACTTATGATTAAGTATGGAAAAAACCATTACTAGGAATAAACGTCTATGATTTTCAAACTTAGAAAGATATAACCATAATCCTCTAGTAAATTTCTAATTGATTCTAAAGACTTACGTTAGATTGTAACTGATTTATGAATCACAAAAACTTCTGGTTTAAAAAAGAATTTTCTAAGTTTATTTATCAAAGCTTATTTGTCAAACTTTCTAATAGTCATAAACAAACCTATAGTCTAAATTCAAACCCCTGTAACGACAACCGTCCTACTGTCGGTAAAGTGTTCGACTGTAAAATTCATAATTAAATATACGGTATAGTCTTCAAACTAAATTCATCGATAATAAATCTCATCAGTGTGGTTCTCAGACACTAAATAGCGTTTACTTTGAAGGTTACTTGTTTTTATAAAGATCTTTAAGAGAGATATCAATCAAAAAGTCAGTTTTAGGATAATAAATTACCGATGTAGAAAAAAAAAAAAATTACATTGACGGTGATAGATATATCTTGAAACTTATCATTTCTATGGTATTTTAATTATATACATGTGACCAGTTTATATGTAGTTATAGATTTTGCATGGTGGTTCTAAATCTAAATCATAAACCTATTTTTTCCGTACTGCCTGATGTCATCCAACGTCATTATTTAAATTTTTACTTACACGAAGAAATTCAAAGTTACTGTGTACTGTGTGTCCAAATAAAAAGTATAAAGTACTATTTCCCTTCGATGTCTAGGCCAGATACAATAGAAGTACGACCCTGAGTCCAATTACCTCGTAGCGATAGACCCTCTAGTAGTGGTGACAACTTCTTCCTTTTCCCATATTGTGACCGAGAATTTAGGTACCATGTACACACACACACACACGCGCGTACACATGCACACACAATGAGTCACTAAGACACTGAGAAAATTTGGATATCAGACATCCGACGGTCTGAACCGACGGGTTTCTTAAGAGGTCCTTTCTAATGACCTCTCCCGTCGGTAAGAAAAGAGGTCCCCTAGAAGGTATGATTGTAGAGGACTCAACGTCCTCCTAAGAAGTGGTGGACTCCATGGTCCTTTCTGAGAATTTAGGTGATGTATATAAATTAAACGGTTAGGTTTAGTGTACCGGTTTCGGTTGTATTAAACCTATCCTGAATTAACATAAGAAATCCTTTACCGTATATAAACACTGTTATCATTTCAAATCACGTCTGTGTTAGTAACTTTGAAGAGTGAATACTCCTACTAGATAATCACGTAGTATTCAAATAACCCTATTATTTCATTTCGGTTCCAAAGATCAACCTCACTCACTGACTCTTAGTGAATCAACAAAGACTTTGAAACGGTCAGGTACCCGACATCGTACGGTCCAAGGAAACAGGCACCTTAAGATTCTTATGGCCTTACCCACCGGCAAAGGAAGAGGTCATCCGTGACCACCTTTTCTTAGACGAACGATTACGTCCTCTACGGTCTCTAAACCTAATTTAGAGACCCATCACTTCTAAGGGACCTCCTCCTGTAGTGTTGGGTAGGGTCAAAAGAACGGACCTCTTAGGGTACTCCCCGGACCGTCCAATATCAGGTATCCCAGTGTTTCTCGACCTGTACGACTTCGGTAAATTGTGTGTTTGTGTGTTTCATTTTGGTACATGAATTTTGTTGATCGGGTCCCGGAACATGTGTAACTTATGAATTAATAATAGTAAAAGGATTCTTTATAAAATATTAATACGATATAATTTATCGAAAAAATCCATAAAGATCTTCGTATAAGAAGGTTAATTCTTCCATTTACTTGACAAGGAGACGTCCTGACACATGTCACGACCGTTTTAGTTACTACTTTAAAAGTCAATTCTCCTTTACTACATAAAAAGAGTCTCCACCCCCACTCGTCGTCTTAACACGTCCACGTAGGTCATGAAAAACATCTGTCCTCTGAGGAGAGACGCCTTCCGTTCGACAGAGTCACATAGACCACCTGTAATAGAATCGTTGAAAAAGTGGGTTACGAAATAAGTAATTAATTTGACATCAATACGAAACTGAAGGGTTGATCGGAGGTCTCTCTTATTCTTACATTACTAACTAACTGGACTTATAAAACCTGGAAATTTACGAATGGAAAAAGTAAAAATTATCGTACCGGGAAGTCATAGTATGTTTAGTCCAGGAAAAAAAAGTGGAAAATTGAAGTAGAACGAGATGGAAGTGGGAACCGATGAGACGCTATCAATGTGACTGAAGGAACACAACGGAATGTGTGGAACAAGGAGAAAAAGATCTTGAGAGAAAGGTGTCTATAAATACTCAGTGACGAAATAAATAAGTCTAGAAATAAGTTTACAGTAAAAGAGTTCCTCTGATGTGACAAATTTTAACATATGGGAAGTGGGCATTAGTGGTAATAGGACAAAATATAAGTATAAAAGTGTGATCGTTCGTTAGAGGAAGATCGTAAGATATTCTAAGTGAGTAAAAATTAAAGGAAAAGGAAAGAAGAGGTAAAATTCGGGAGGAACTCCCGTACCTAAAATATAGACCAAGTCATACCGTGAGTGACTTTAGATACAATCTATTTGTGTAACGACAAAAAAAACACACATACAAATACAGAACGTAAAGTACAGTCAAAACAAACAAGTGTCTTTAAGGGACTGTCAGATCACCAATCCTAAGACACGAAAGTGACGACTTCCAACGAAACACCGGTATCATTAAATATAAACCTTATTAAAAGTTAAAAGACAAGATTTTACTATCAAGAGTTAAAATAATTATCGTATCCGTTGAGGTAAGGATTCGTCTCATCTACCAATGGATACCTTAAGTCTCTGAAAGGTACAGGGACCGACCCAGTTTTAGGAAAAATGATCTGATGGAGTTATGGACTGAGGGATAACTTTTCTCTGTGTCTCCACATGTTGTCAGAAAACCTGAGACGCCCTCTCCCATTCCCACCCCACTAAACCCTCTTACTGTAACTTTGTACATATTATAGTATACACTTTACTTAGTGGTCAGATCCGAGATTCGTACTATGTCCTACGAGTCCCGACCACGTGACCCTACTGGGTCTCCCTACCATACCCCTCCTTTCACCCTCCCCCCAAGTCCTACCCCTTCTGTACATGTGGTCACCGTCTAAGTACAACTAAATACCGTTTTGGTTATGTTATAACATTTCATTAATCGAAGGTTAATTTTATTTATTTAAATATAATTTTTATTATATTAGGAAAAGTCTCTATTCGGTAATTGAGTATATTTAACTCTTCGGATGGTCATTCTATACATGAACATACGTGTGACAATACGGTGTTTATTATATACGTTTATTTATAAGATATAGAGAGAGATACATAGTAGTGAGAGAAAGAGATTGAGAAGAGGTTGCAGACTAGGAAGGAATGAAAGAAAAGTTCTGAAGAAGTGAGTTGAAGAGGGGTGACCAATCAAAATATACAAGTCTTCTAAAGGTTTTAGTTATAAGACTAAGGATTAGTAAAATATAAAGTGTACATAATAGGATTGTTTTATAAAATACCTCAAAAATGATGGAGGACTTTATTTATAAAAGAAGAATTGGAGACTCAGTTAGAACGGAAAGAATGGTAAGGAGACTGTAAGAGTGATGCGATCAGGGGACAAATGTTTGGACCGACTCATTATCTTAGTGGACATCTCAAAAGATTTAATGTCGAAGGATTAAGACTCAGAGACTCTTCATCCGGATTCTTTTATGTAATTTTTTCTTTTCATAAAGATCTATAAAGATTTTATGTCCATCTACACTCCTGGTGGACGAAAATATTTTGATAAAATATTAATTTGTGACATAAAAGAATATAAGAACAAATAAAAGAAAAAGGACTATCAAGACGGACCTTACAACACAGATGTAAAGTCGAATAAATTTTGAACAGAAATTAAGTCTAGAATAGTTTTAAGATCGGATAAATTATTTAAAGGTGACTATAGTCGATTCCTTTTTTAATTGTTGTAAATTGTCAAATATACATTTAATGTGAACTTAGTAACAAAAAAATAATAATCAATAAACTCTTGTCTCTAATATGAACAGATAAAAATGAAATACGTTTTACAGTTTATGTTTTGAAAAGTCAAAAGGTTACTAGTTTATTGGAAGAATAAAGGACAACTTATATTGGTTTATCACTATTATAAAATTTTTAATAATGTTGAATGTATTATTTTATAACAAATACTGATTGGAATATTTTAATTATGTCAGTGTGTTATTAGTGTGTTAATTACTTAAATCCTCAGTTATTCACTTTTAATTTTAACGGTGAACATTGGTAAATTTTAACGTTTCATTTTATCAATTTATTTTCGAAGAAATTTAGTTCTACTCTTAAAATATTGTCCGATAAAATAATAACTGTTATGACTTTTCTTAAGTTGACTATATATATTACAAAGGTAAAACCAGTAGTCCGTTTACAGTAAGAAATTCCTTATTAGGTCCCTTTGTATATTATAACAACAAAGTTTCATATAGTTGTTTTTTAATACTTCGTAAGTTATTTTCTTTTTTTTTTTGACAGTAGTTACCTTACTCTGGATTTGTAATATGTCTTCACCTTTAATCTCCTTATTGACGTTTATACTGTCTAAACGTTTTTATCACTTTATCAACCTGTATACTTATGGGTTACACTCTTACTTCAATAAAAATGTTATAAATTTACCTTTACGATCTATTATGTTTCTATTTTATACTTTTTTCAAAGGTAAATATAAGGTTTATGGTATTTTGTTCACACTAATCTGATATATGACTAGAGTTCTCCATGGGATGTATTAATTTACAACCTAATCGTCAACTATTGTTACATTATATGGTGTATGACCCAATTTATTCGTACCCAATTCGTAAATTATTGAGAAAACGATTGTAAGAGTAACAAACCTTTCTAAAATACCCCTATAGTATATCATACATACATAAAAGTTGTCGAGAGGTTCCTTGTAAACGACTACGAAATAAAAAGACGGATAATCATACGGTTCTAACCTGTCTCCGAAAATTTTAGTAATGTTATCAGGAATAACGAAACCCATTTCCTGTTCATAGTCATTTATAAACTACTATTTTTATTATTTCCATTATTACAATGAGTAAGTCTCTTCAGTTACCGTGGGGTGAGGTCATGAGAACGGTCCCTTTAGGGTACCTGCCTACTCGGACCACCCGACGTCAGGTACCCCAGCGATCCTCAGGCTGTGCTGACTCGCTGAAGTGAAAGTGAAAAGTGAAAGTACGTAACCTCTTCCTTTACCGTTGGGTGAGGTCACAAGAACGGACCTCTTAAGGTCCCTGCCCCCTCGGACCACTCGACGACAGACCCCAGCGTGTCTTAACCTGTGCTGACTTCACTGAATCGTTACAATGAGTAAACGTAGAACAGAGAGGAGTAGAAAAGTATGGAAAACTTATTTTTCTTACCCTCGTCATATGATTGTGTATATGTACCTTAAATCTTTCTACCGTTACTACTGGGACATACGTTCTGTCGTTTTTTCTGTGTCTACACATATCACCTTAAAACCTGAGTCTCCCTCTCCCTCTCCCACCCTACTAAACCCTCTTACCGTAACTTTGTACATATCATAGTACATTCTTGGTTTAACGATCAGATACAGGCTACGTCCTATGTCGTACGAACCCCGACCACGTACCCCTACTGGGTCACTCTACAATACCCCTCCCTCCACCCTCCCCCCAAGTACAAACCCTTACGTACATGTGGGCACCACCTAAGTACAGTTACATACCGTTTTGGTTATGTCATAACATTTCATTTTATTTCATTTTTGTTTTTAAATTTTTTTTTATTTTTTTATTTTTTTCTAAAATTTTTCTAATTTTTTTTTTTTTTTCTTACCCTCGTTGTGAAGTTATAGTCGAGACCTAATTTACTCCCTCAGATAGTGTTCTGACCCGGTACTGTTCTTTCACGAAGTATCAAGTCACCTTTTAAGTACTTTTGTTCATGATACAGTAATCTTCCTTGTAAACTTCCCCTCTAAGTTTTACGGGAACTGTTTCCTGTTCGTTTTGTTATAAGGCTAGGTACATATAAGGAAGGAATAATAAACATTCAGTGTGTTTTACTGATTCAGATCTTTCCGTATACTTTACTCCGTACACAAATTAATCCGTTGAGACAACCCTTGAAACCTTTTCATTCTTGTACAAGTTCCATATCCATTCGTCATATATATATTCATGTTCGTCTATATACTCCTTTCTAATTTTCACCTCCTATAGTTCATTTTCCACAATAGTAGACATTATCTCGAAGATTTACTCAGTCTCGGATAAGATTACATATCCGTGAGTAGTAAAGTCTCGAGAAACACAACTGACTTTGATTGTACTATTTTATAAAAGTCTTAATTACTTTAAGTGTGTATGTATTAACTTTGTCTAATAAGTTAGGAAACGAGTATAGTACTTCATTTATCGATTAAAAAACTTCGTAGCGAGTGGATTGTCCAACACGATATCAATTTTGTTTGTTTTAAATTAATTAATACAAGTCATATCAAGTCAGCGAGTCAACACCGGTTGAGAAACACTGGGGTACGTGTGATCCTAAGATGCAGGTGACGGTTGACGGTCTCGAACAAGTTTGAGTACAGGAAGTTCAGTCACTACGGTAGTTTGGTAGAGTAGGAGACAGTGTTGGAAGAGGAGGACTGAAGTTAGAAAGGGTCACAGTCCTAGAAAAGTTTACTCATGCGACAGACGTAGTCCACCGGTTTCATAACCTCGAAGTCGAAGTTGTAGTCAGGAAGGTTACTTGTGAGTCCTGCTTAGAGGAAATCCTACCTGACCACCTAGAGGAACGTCAGGTTTCCTGAGAGTTCTCAACAGAGGTTGTGGTGTAAATTTTTCGTAGTCAACAAACCGTAAGTCGAAAGAAATATCGAGATGAGAGTGTAGGTATGTACTCATGACCTTTTTGGTATCGAAACTGATCCACCTGGAAAAAACCGATTCATTACAGAGACGAAAAATTATACGATAGATCCAACGAGTATCGAAAAGAAGGTTCCTCGTTCATAGAAAATTAAAGTACCGACGTCAGTGGTAAACGTTACTAAAACCTCGGGGTTTTTTATTTCGGGTAGCGACAAATGTAACAAAAGTGTAGATAAAGATACTTCATTAACGTGACCTACGGTACTAGAATCAAAAATTTACAACTCAAAATTCAGTCGAAATGGTAAGAGGAGAAGGTGAAAGTAGTTCTCCGATTCAAAGAGAAAGGGAAGACGGTATTCCCATCACAGAAGACTTATAGACTCCAATAACTATAAAGAGGGTCGTTAGGACTAAGGTCGAACACGAAGTAGGTCGGACCGGAAAGTGTACCACATGAGACCTATATTCTATGTATACGATTAGACAACAAGGTACAGGTTAAGATTAACAACGATGAACTGGACTTATGTCTAAAGAGTCCTCCGTCCATTCGACCAGACTACAAGGGTAGAGAACTTCATAAAAGGTGTCTAAAAACACTAGGTGTTTCAGTTTCGAAAATCGGATCAGTTACTTCGTCTGTATCTTCGAAACAAAAACAAAAACGAAAACAAAAAAGACCATAAGAGAACGAAAAAGATACTAGGCTACCTATGACCGTTAAACTAGAGACCAATGAGACTGAAAAGATTTGGGTCGAACTTCAAGCACCAAGTACATGGTAACTTGTATCGAACCTCTTAACACTCGTAATTAAACAATCGTGCACTCTACTCACGTTAGCACGTCATCAAACTTGTAAGAAATCGTTACTGAAAGAAACCCTGATCTTACTTTTGACTGTAAATTAGTACATGTTTTACTACTAAAGATAAAGTATGGAGTGTCCCGATGAACTCCTAGTACTTCTCAGTACCCTAGAACTTCTTAGTCTGTGTTGACTCACTGACTTGTTGTTGTCCCAATGAACTTCAACACACCGATGTGTCAATGATACGACATTTGTGAAACTTACTTTGTGAAGTCCTTACTTCTCAGATTCGAGTAGACTTACTTACGGAGTTTGTGCTGATGTCAAGGTCTTCAGTTTGAAGATGTGTGGTGAAAATTTGAGTTTGATACGATTAATTCTAGTAAATAATTCAAACTAAAATATCAAATATTGCATATTTCTATTTGTGTACGTTAAGACAAAGACTAACACGTATTGAATAAGTAAGACGAAGTTTTAGTACTAAAGTGAAGTAGAATATACGTGTAGAAAAAAACAACAACAACAAGACGTACTTAATTTCTTATTCACATTGAAAGTAAGTGACAACGTTAATCGGTATTGTATCAAAATATATAGGGATCAATAAATATACCTCTTCCGTTACCGTGGGGTGAGGTCATGAGAACGGACCTTTTAGGGTACCTGTCTCCTCGGACCGTCCGACGTCAGGTACCCCAGCGATTCTCAACCTGTGCTGACTCGCTGAAGTGAAAGTGAAAAATGAAAGTACGTGACCTCTTCCTTTACCGTTGGGTGAGGTCACAAGAACGAACCTCTTAAGGTCCCTGCCCCCTCGGACCACCCGACGGTAGAGACCCCAGTGTGTCTCAGCCTGTACTGACTTCTCTGAATCGTCGTCGTCGTCGTCGATAAATATTGCTATAAAAGTTGAGTTGAACGTTCATCGTGAGAAAATAATCTTCATTTTCCAATAGGTAATTTTCCAATAGGTAGTTTGTCCAATAGGTAATTTTCTACCCACATTAAAGATGAGTGACTGTACAATGACTAAAGTTACGTAGAACGTTTATCATTCGAATCTTTATAGAAAAAAATTTATATTTAAATAAATAAAATTAACCTCCAATTAATGAAATGTTATAACATAACCAAAACAGTATGTAGTTGCACTTAGGCGGTGTCCATATGTGTAGAAGCGGTAGGACTTGGAGGGAGGGTGCAGGGAGGGGTATGGTAGGGAGACCCAGTAGAGTCACGTGTCGGGGTTCGTAGGTCATAGTACGTAGTTTGGACCTGACCGTTAAGCAAAGTATATAGAAATTCTTCTTAAACCAAGATTCGATGAACGTAAATATAAATTACTTATGAAACTATATGAATTTAAGACTTATATCTTATTAATTTAAATCATGACAATTATCCAGTCGTACTGATCACATTTTTATGACTTTATAAGGATATTGATCGGTGACTGACATCAATCGAAAGGACCGATGGGGTCGGAGAGATGACACCGACAGGTCCAAAGTGGGAGTCGTTCATTCTTCACTGTACATGTGTCCTTGTAATACCAGACGAATACAGTTGGTTAATGATGTACTAACATAATAGTGAAGACTTTTATTTACATCGTTTATTAACAAATTTCATAGAGTATAGTGACTTCGGTCTAAATCAATCAAAAATGACAATGATCTAACGTTGTTAGTTTTTCTTGAAAAAGTATGACAAGTACCCCACGAATTACGTTCTTATGACTTTACTAAACGGTAAGAGAAGAGGTCACCCGACGTAAACCAGTCTTGGACTGATCGTCCCTGTACGGGAAGCCGGTGAGTTACACCGACCTACTACACGGACCCCGGGACCAACAGGGTAAAGACCAGGAACACAAGTCACAAGTTTTGAAGTGACCGTCAGGTCACAGGTAGTTGTACACCGGTCCTCAAATCTGTTTCCGGGACGACCTTCCCGACATTTTCCTCAGATCCCCTCCAACCTCGACTACAACATAGTACGGGTCCTCGTCTCCCCTGGTACCGGAACGACGACGGTAACCGGTAGAACCTCGACTGTCCTTCACTACGTGTGCTCTACTACTGGTTTTGACAGGGGGTCTTTCAAACATTCTGCGTTTCACCAACAGATCCCACCGGAATGTTTACAAACTCTTGTCTTCTTTTCACTTTCCGTTTCTCTTTTCCTTTCTATATGGGTTGACTTATTTCTCAAGGTCTCTTATCTTTCCTCTCTATTCTTTCGGAAGGAAATTTTTTTATTTAAATAAATAAAATTAACCTCGAATTAATGAAATGTTATAAGTTAACCAAAACGGTACGTAGTTCTTTCGGAAGAATTTACTGGTTACTTTTCTTTATTTCCTTTTGTTGTCTTACCCTTTTTAATCTCTAGCGAAATTCTTTTAACCTCTATGGTTCCCTTCTAAAGTATGTTCCCATCCGTGTAATTTCCTGTTTTTACCGTTCCTGGATTGTCTTCATCTCGTCTAATTCTTTGCTACCGTTCTTATGTTTCTTCTTGACATGTTTTTTCGAGAATTACTGGGTCAATCGGTACTACTATACTAGTGAGTGGATCTCGGTCTGTAGGCCCTCTCACTTCAGTTCACCCGAAATCCTTCGAAATGACACTTGTTTCGATCATCCCCACTATCTTAAGGTCGACTTGATAAAGTTTATAATCTTCTACTACGACAATTTTACTACGTGAGTAATACGGTCTTTTAAACCTTTTGAGTCGTCACCGGTGTCCTGACCTTTTCCTTCAAGAGTAAGGTTATGGTTTCTTCCCGTTACGGTTTCTTACGAGTTTAATGACGTGACTAAAGTGTACGATCGTTCTAATACGAGTTTTAGGAAGTTCGATACGAAATCATTATACACTTGGTTCTTAAAGGTCTACACGTTCTACCTAAATCTTTTCTGTTTTCTTAGTCTCTAGTTCAACGATTGTAGACAACCTAGTGTCTTTTTTATCTCTTAAAGACTGTTTATAGATGAAAACGAAGTAACTGAGACGATTTCGGAAATTGACACACCTAGTGTTGTTTGACCTTTTAAGTATTTTTCTACCCTTATCGTCTGGTTGAATGGATGGAGGACGTTTTGAACATCATCCAGTCCTTCGTTCTCAATTTTTTTCTGTACCTTGTTATCTGACCAAGGTTTAACCCTTTCCTCACACAGTTTCGACATATAAAAGTAGGACGAACAAATTGAAAATACGTCTTTTGTAGTACGTTTTACGACTCGACCTACTTCGTGTTCGACCTTAGTGCTAACGACTCTCTTTATAGTTGTTGGAGTCTGTTCGTCTACTACGGTGAAATCACCGCCTTTCACTTCTCGTTGACGTCTCGAAGAACTACTTTCGTTTTCTCCTATCACTTTTTGGACCGAATTTTGTGTTATAAGTTTTTCGATCATAGATTGTGTATATATACCTTAAATCTTTTACCATTACTGTTGGGACATACTCTCTGTCGTTTTCTCTGTGTCTAAATATCTTGTCAGAAAGCCTGAGACCCTCTCCCTCTCCCACCCTACTAAACCCTCTTACCGTAACTTTGCCCATATTATAGTATATACTTTACTTAGCGGTCAGGTCCAAGCTATATACTATGACCTACGAACCCCGACCACGTGACTCTGCTGGGTCTCCCTACCATACTCCTCCCTCCTCCCTCCCCAAAGTCCTACCCCTTGTGCAAATATGGACACCGTCTAAGTACAACTACATACCGTTTTGGTTATGTTATAACATTTCATTAATTGGAGGTTAATTTTATTTATTTAAATATAATTTTTTGATTATAGGACTATAGGTCAGTGAAGTACCTTTTATTTACCCCTTTTATATATTTGTGACAGCACAAAGTAAAAGAAACCGAGATTTTAGTTACGACTACCATTGACGTCCGTACTTTAATTTTCGGTGAACTAGGAACCTTATAATGGATAATATTTGGATTTGTCATATAATTTTTGTCTCTGTAATGAAAATGTCGTTTCCAGACATATTACTTTCGATACCAAAAAGGTAATCAGTACATACCTATACTCTCAACATAGTATTTCTTACAACTCACGGTTTCTTAACTGTGAAAACTTGACACCATGATCTTTTATGAGAACTCTCAGGGAATCTCTAGTTTGGTCAGTCAAGATTTCCTTTAGTTAGGATTTCCTTATAAGTGACCTTCCTGACTACCACTTCTGCTTCGAGGTTATAAAACCGGTGAACTACGTTTCTTGACTGAGTAACCTTTTCTGAGACTGCGACCCTCACTAACTCCCGTTCCCGTATTCCCCCACTGTCTCTACTCTACCTACCTACCGCAGTCACTGAGTTACCAGTACTCAGACTCGTTTGAGTCCCTCTATTACTACCTGTCTCTTCTGACCACACGACGTTTTCTCAGTCTGTACTGAACCGATGACTTGTTGTTGTTGTGCTGTTTTTCTTGGTCAGTCAGATAACAGCAATCATCAAGTTTAAAATGACGATGTATCCCTTTACGTAGAATTCGTGAACTTTAGAAAGAAATTATTAAGTTTTGTTCTTTTCCGTTCTAATTTCCCAGATGTCAAAAACTGACCTTCAAATGTTTGTCTCCATGAAATGTCTCAGGACCCGAGACTTACTTTACACACCGTGAAACGGTTGATACAAAAGAGTAAAGACTGTTGAGGTAGTTCTTGGACCTCTAGTTACTTTACGAAAAAAAAAAAAAAAAAAAACTTACCCGGAACTTTGGTCTTAGAACTAATTTAAAATTTTAAAACAAGTAGAAGGTCGGAGACCCAACACCGTCTGTGAAACGTTGTACTTCTGACTAAATCTAGGTCACTTAGTTACCTTCTATAGTCTCTCTGGGGGATCCTTTTATTCCGTGTCTCTGGTCGGACTCGAGACTTAACACTGTGAATCCCATCTTTTATTTAATAAGACAGTCTTGACTTTTTCCCGGACCTGAAAATACTAAACCCCTAGACGAAATCACTTTCTTGTGATTTAACGTTTGTTCTGGAATTTTTTCCACTCCCACCCTACTACACTCTCTTATCGTGACTTAGTACATATAACGGTATACACTTTATGTAGTAGTCAGGTCCAAGATACTGTCCCACGAATCCCCGTCACGTGACCCTACTGGGGCTCCCTACCCTACCCCTCCCTCCATCCTCCTTCCCGGTCCTACCCCTTGTGTACATGTAGGTACCGACTAAGTACAGTTACATACCGTTTTGGGTGGTGTTATTAAATTTCATTAATCGGACATAACCAAAACGGTATGTAACTGTACTTAGGTGGTGTCCACATGTACTCAAGGGTTGGGACTTGAGGGGAGGATGATGGGAGGGGGATAGCAGAGAGACCCAGTAGGGTCACGTGGTTTCATTTTTTTTTTTTTTTTTTTAATTTTTTTTTATTTTTATTTTTTGTTTTGATTTTTTATTAATCGGAGGTTAATTTTAAATTTTTCAATTTTTTTTAAGATAATCATTCACTTCACCGGATTTCAAATTGGAGTAATCAAAGTGTTATTTAGGTAAGGTCAAAATAACAAGAATTATAATTCTACGTCTCTTCCGTTACCGTGGGTGAGGTCATTGAGAACGGACCTTTTAGGGACCTCCCCGGACCACCCGACGTCAGGTACCCCAGTGATTCTCAGCCTGTGCTGACTCGTCGAAGTGAAAGTGAAAAGTGAAAGTACGTAACCTCTTCCTTTACCGTTGGGTGAGGTCACAAGAACGGACCTCTTAGGGTCCCTGCCCCCTCGGACCACCCGACGGTGGAGACCCCAGCGTGTCTCAGACTGTGCTGACTTCACTGAATCGTCGTCGTCGTCGTTATAATTCTACGTACCCTTTTTTTTTCATTAAATATGTTAAAGATAACAAGAAATATACGGATTAAGATGTTAAATGTATTCACCCTTTGTGTGAAATTTTGATTCAGTAAAAGTAGTATCTTGAATTCTAGGTACCAATTTTTATAGGTCACTACAACCACAAAAGTCTAGTTTATAAAGTTACAACTCTTGAAATAAGATTTACGAACAAAATTGGGAATTTAGTTATCGTTTCTTAAAAGAAACATATTTTCCGTATCTGATACCGAATACTCGACACACAAACAAATATTAAACCGTTCTGTAAGAACAAAGATCTCGACGTAAAATTTTTATTATTACAGAGATTTTATAAATTAAATTTTTAGTCAATTTTACTTTACAATTCACGATTAACGTCGTGAAGGGAAGTATAACGTTATTTACTGAACGTTTACTTAAACGATACCCAAGTAAACTAAATGAGAAATTGGTTCGACAGTTCAGTTACAGTAGGTGTCTTCTGTCTACCCCGTATGACTCTCCACAGGACGACTCTCTGACGTAAGATGAAGTTGTACAGTACTTTCGTTCGAAGTTTTTCTACGGAAGACTAAATTTTACTGATCGGGTTACACAAGACATTCTTAATTCTCTCGAATTTTTACGTTTCTATATCATCGAACGGTCATTCTCATATCGTTCACAGACAACTCTTCTTTTTTTTTTTTTTTTTTTTCCTGATCTCCCGAATAAATATTATAATAGATTAAAGGGACTAGGTGTCTTCAAAGTAGTAAAAACTAGTGTCACACGGTCTTAATACAGTTGGTGTCGAGTGTTTCAATGTCTTTTAATTATAAGTCGTGAGGAACTCGGTTATATTCGGTCGAGGTAATGTTAGGACCCTTCCATGAAATAACGGACAATGAAATTCCAATTAGTGGCCGAGTTACCTGTACTCAAACTCATTTGAGGACCTCAACCACTACCTGTTCCTCCGGACCGCACGACGTCAGGTACACTAACGTTTCTCAACCTGTACTGACTCTCTGACTTGACTTGACTGAATTCCAACTGGTTCTAAAATCTATTGAGCTTTAAATATGTATTACCTCTACCCCTTCCCGGTCGGCCCACCTATAGATACTGACAACCACATACCACTACCATACTCTTTTTAAAAGTATTACACACACGTACCCTTTTCGAGAAGACTTGTCAGTGGTTGTATCATTGATTGGTTGTGACATTACCCTTCCTCTTTATTTTCCGACAACCCCCGTCCTAAAATATCATAGTACTCACACTTTTACTATGTTCAGTACGTACAAGGACACACGAAGTCAGTATAGGTTTAGAAACGTCGGAAAAACTGACATCGGGTGGTCCGAGGAGACAGGTACCCTAAGAGGTCGGTTTTTATGACCTCACCAAACGTACGGGAGGAGGTTCCCTAGAGTTGGGTGCCTAGTATGGACACAAAGAATACAGAGTATCTAACCGTCGACCTAAGAAATGGTGATCTCGGTGGACCCCTCGGGTGTTCAGTACGTATTTGATCGAGTTTACAAGTTTATTATAATATCATGATATATTGACGATGAAAGACTACCATCCATAAGACATTAGAAGGGAAATACTCTAGAATAAAAGAATATAGTTGGAAAGTGTAAATAGTGAAAAAATATTTTTTACATAAAATAACCAATCTGAGATTGATTTTCTATCTTACATATATAAGTACAGGAAATATAAATCGGTTAAAGAAAGGTTTTTCGGCGTGGTTAAAGGTTACTGGTAATGACGATGAATAAGAACGAAATTAATTTTTAATAAGTACGTAACAACGAATCAGAAAAGAAACATACACAAACATACACATACACACACAGGGACACAGTGAATTGAAATATACACAAAACGTTTTCATCGTATTAAATCCTAAAATAAAACTTAGACGAAGTCGACTGAAGAAGATTCTCCTGTTAAATTTCTGTAAATACAGACATATTCTAAGTAATATAAACCAGGAAATACTGTCAGAAAGAAAGTAAAAACAAGAGAGGAAAAGGGAAGAGAGAGAAAGAGTGAAAACGACAGGTCTAGAAAGTGATTAGATGCACCGGGAACTTTTCGTTCCTGAAAAAAGAAAATAAAAACGTGGTCTGTCTTTATATATTGTGAAATACTAAAGACTTACTTACTAGATTCTTAAGTTTATTAATTAACAGTTAAGACAGTGTGTTACTCTTACTAATCTTAATTTCAAATAAGTGTAAGTACAATTTGTTCAACTTATAACTATATTAAAATTAAAAATCAATAAGGGATTAAATAGAAACAATTAACTAACTAAAATTAACCTCCTATTAATGAAATGTTATAACACTACCAAAAACGGTATGTAACTGTACTTATATATAAAAAAATAATTTCTTATATACTACATGTTATAATATCATTAAAGTCCATGTGCTCGTAACGATAAGTCACAAAAATGTCTAATACGAGGTAAATTTCAGTAATGTTCTACTACCGATGTAAACAGACACCTCATGTGATAGGAACAACGACTATGTAAAATATGTATCGTCAAACATAGAGAATTAGGATACGGGGACAGAACGGGGGAGGAGGGGTTTAGACCATTGGTGATTAAACAAAAGACAGAGACACTCAGACAAAGACAAAACGTTATATGTAAACAAACATAATATGAAATATAAGATGTATATTCAATATATTATGTCACAAACAGAAAAAGACAGACTGTAAAATATTTCGTATTATATGAGAAACAGGTAGTTACTACGAGGTTTACCGTCTTAGAGTAAGAAAAGATACCGACTCATCATACGACCATATTGAAATATTAAAATCTTTATTCTTATGGTTTACATCTCTAAAATTAATTCGCCTTAAGAAAGTTAATGAGGTAAGTAGATAGTCTATTTTCATACTAGAATTTGAGGTAAAATACGAAATTTAATAATGAAACAGATTTTGATAAAAATTTTTTTCATTTATTTATAGACTTATTATATTAAAACAAAACAAATCACTACTTAAATGAATATAGGTACTGACAGGTTCCGAATAAGATTCTCAAGAAAAATGGTGATGTAAGTTTAAGTTCTTAAACGGTCGACTACCACCAAAAGATACAAAGATAATGTAAACGTCCAAAAGAGAAGGTCTTTTCTTTCAGTGAATCGATTGTACAAAAACCTTTGATATTTACACTTTTATGGAAATATATCAGAATGTCCATTTACCTTCAAACCTAGGATAGATAGACTGTGGAGTACAGTACACTAGGGTATAATGATAATAGTTCCTCCTTCTTTTTTGTATGACACTACTAAATCGAGAACACTTTATCGGGATCATTTTTATTTAAGATCTGTTTGACTACTATGTTCTTGTACAAGAGTAAAAAAGTAAGTCAAAGAGTAGTTTTATTTGGAGTTCAACTACATTTCTAACTCTTGAATAGTCTTGTTCTTTAGTCCTGTTCAAGGACGGTTTAAATTACGACTAAACGATTTTGAAAGTGCATTTTAGGAACACAAACTTCTGGGTTTAGGTCTTCAGGGATTCCCGTCGTAAAGTAAACCACCGATGAAGACGTATGTGAGGAAACGGATACCCACCGACCACGACAAATTTACCCCTATTTCGTTAATATTTAGAATAAAGGTCCGATCGTCTATGTCATTTTAAACAATAATAAAAGGTAAAAGGAAACCTTTTTGCTTAAACTCACAAAACATTTTGATTTTCTGTACATTCTTTCACTAGATAATCCATCACAGAGAAAGAGACTTCTATCTATCTATCTATCTATCTATCTATCTGTCTATCTATCTATCTATAATATACATCAGCGTTGAATATAACCTCTTCTTAGAACTCTCAGAGAACTTGACGTTCCTCCAGTTTGGTCAGGTAGGATTTCCTCTAGTCAGGACTCACACGTAACCTTCCTGATCATAACTTCGACTTTGAGGTTTTGAAACCGGTGAACTACACTTCTCGACTGAGTAAACTTTTCTGGGACTACGACCCTTACTAACTTCCGTCCTCCCCTTCCTTTATTGTCACCTACTCTACCAACCTACCGTAGTGACGGAGTTACCTGTACTCAAACCCATTTGAGGCCCTAAATCACTACCTGTTCCTCCGGACAACACGACGTCAGACACCCCAGTGTTTCTCAACCTGTGCTAACTCACTGACTTGACTTGACTCGTCGAAAATACATAAATTAAGTAATTTATACAATATTATTAACCATATAAAGTAAAAGACATCTTATAGGTAGAAAACTATCTATATATACCCTGTTATCCGACTTTAATAGAGGAAAACAAAGGAATATCTTGTGAAATACTAAAAAGACATTACAAACTGAGAGACGTACATGATGTGTACTAACATAAAATACACATTTGGAATTCGTTGATCTTCCCCGATGTCAAGATACCATTTGACATTAGAAATGAAGTTATAATTCTTTGTCTATGTGTTTCTGTGTATAGTTTTATTCCATGGTCCCAAATAAAATAGAGGAAAACTCTGGAATGGTTAAGATATAGGGTAAGTGTTGTTTTTAAAACAGTAATAAAAACTAATAATTGTAGAACGTTAATTTTTATAAAACGATACGAAAAATCTAGACGGGAACAAAGACGACGTAACTAAGTCACATTGGTGTAACTTAACTAAAACGAACTTATCGAGTGATATTTATATTACTTTTGGGTAATAAAGTAAAACGTTTCATCTAACCTACTATTTAAATTAATCAGTAATCTATTAACGGTTGAGGTTTATACAAAAATATCTGTGTTAACCAATGTATTGCTAAGAAACACATTAAAGTCATACTCTTTTTATATTTGATCTTAACAAATTGAAAAAGAAAATTTAAAACACGTGGTACCGACACAATATGATAGATATCGTTGTAAGTAAAGATCATTTTTAAATATCACGTTTATTAGAACAGTAATTTTTTTATAACAATTATTATGTGAGGAAGTTTTATTAAAAAGAGAAGTTCTCGACCTAAGTGGTAGGAATCCTCAAATCTTATACACCAATTAATAAAAACACAAGTGTTACGTGTATACCTGTATACAATTGAATAGTCCTAGTAAGATTTGTCACATAAAATTATAAAGAACGTTTTAAACATTGAGATGTACTTACACTAATACTCGTGTTTGTAACATGCATTACCATGAGTGAGTCTTAAGACGAAGACGGTAAATTAATTGATAATATAATCTGGAATTAAAACGATATTATATATTTGAACAGTACTATAGACGAATGTTTCACCACGACATTCTAATTGATCGTACCACGACTTTTTATGAGTATGAATGACAATAAAAATATCTTACAATAATCAATAATAATAGATCCTTAACTCACTCTTTTATGATAATTAGAGGTCCACCGTTCTTATGTGTCTTCTTGACATGTTTTTTCTAGCAGTGCTGGGTCTATTAGTACTACTACACTAATGATTAGATCTCGGTCTGTAGAACCTTAGACTTCAGTTCACCCGGAATCTTTCGTAGTGACACTTGTTTCGATCACCTCCACTACCTTAAGGTCAACTCGATAAAGTTTAGGACTTTCTACTACGACACTTTCATGACGTGAGTTATACGGTCGTTCAAACCTTTTGAATCGTCACCGGTGTCCTGACCTTTTCCAGTGAAAAGTAAGGTTAAGGTTTCTTTCCGTTACGGTTCCTTACGAGTTTGATGGCATGTTAACGTGAGTAGATTGTACGATCATTTCTTTACGAGTTTTAAGAGGTTCGGTCCGAAGTCGTTATGGACTTGGCACTTGAGGGACTACAAATTCGACCAAAATCTTTTCCGTCTCCTTGGTCTCTAGTTTAACGGTTGTAGGGGACCTAGTACCTTTTTCGTTCTCTCAAGGTCTTTTTGTAGATAAAGACGAAACAACTGAGACGGTTTCGGAAACTGATATACCTAGTGTTATTTGACACCTTTTAAGACTTTCTCTACCCTTATGGTCTGGTGGACTGGACGGGGGACTCTTTAAACATACGTCCAGTCCTTCGTTGTCAATCTTGACCTGTAACTTCTTCTCTGACCAAGGTTTATCCTTTTCCTCATGCCGTTCCGACATATAACAGTGGGACGAATAAATTTAAGATACGTCTCACGTAGTACTCTTTACGACCTGACCTTCTTTGTGTTCGACCTTAGTTCCAACGACCCTCTTTATAGTTATTGGAGTCTATACGTCTACTGTGGTGGGAATACCGTCTTTCACTTCTCCTTGAGTTTTCGGAGAACTACTTTACTTTCTCCTCTCTCTTCTCAACTGAATTTTGAGTTGTAAGTGTTTTGAATCTAGTACCGTAGACCAGGGTAGTGAAGTACCGTTTATCTACCCCTTTGTCACCTTTGTCACAGTCTGATAAAAAAACCTGAGGTTTTAGTGACGTCTACGACTGACGTCGGTACTTTAATTTTCCGTGAACGAATAAGGAACCTTCTTTACAATACTGGTTGGTCTAACATATAAGTTTTCGTCTCTGTAATGAAACGGCTGATTCCAGGTAGATCAGTCACGATAGGAAAAAGGACACCAGTACATACCTACACTCTCAACGTGACACTTCTTCCGACTCGCGACTTCTTAACTACGAAAACTTGACACCACAACTTCTTCTGAGAACTCTCAGGGAACCTGACGTTCCTCTAGATCGGTCAGGTAAGATTTCCTCTAGTTGGGATCCTAAAGAAACCTTCCTTACTACGATTTCGACTTTGAGACCATGAAACTGGTGGAGTACGTTTCTCAACTGAGTGACCTTTTCTGAGATTACGACCCTTGCTAACCCCCGTCCTCCTCTTCCCCAAATGTCTCCTACTCTACCGACCTACCGTAGTGACTGAGTTACCTGCACTCAGACTAACTGAGGTCCTCTACCACTACCTGTCCCTCCGGACCACACGACGTTAAGTACCCCAGTGTTTCTCAGTCTGTACTGACTCGCTGACTTGACTTGACTTGACTTGACTAGAACTATCCTCTAATAATTAGAGGATAGAGAAGTAGAACTTTATACTCGGTAACGTTTAACTTTATTACTTTCAGTTATAGTGTTGAAAAAAAAAAAAAAAAACCATAAGACTCTTTCAGTGTTTTTGTTATTACTTATTTACTACCTGAAACTCTTAAGAGGAACAGATGTAAACTAAATCACCTAAACAAGGATCAACCCTTGGTGAACTAACTTCCCGTAGTAAAACCTGAGAAAGTATATAAAATAAAAGAGGCATGTAAAATAAATAAGGAAGTTTTATCCAAACAAACAAAGAAACAAAATAAAAAGTTCCCTTTCTACCGTTCTTGAAAGGGTGGAATTCTGATCGAAATTGTAAACATTAAGAAAACAACACTTACTATGACCTAAGATGTCCGAAGACTTTTGATTTTATGAAGATATCCCATGTCAAGTCAAGTCACGAAAAACTGGAGTACATGACGTCGTGGGGTCCGGTGAGACAGGTAGTGGTTTAGGGACTCAAGTGAGTTTGAGTACGGGTAACTCAGCCACTAAGAGAGGTCGGTAGAGTAGGAGACGGCAGGGGAAGAGGAGGACGGAGGTTAGGGAGGGTCGTAGTCTTAGAAAAGATTGCTTAGTTGAGAAAGGTACTCCACCGTTTTCATAACCCTCAAAGTCGAAATCGTAGTCAGGAAGGTTACTTGTTGGTCCTGACTAGAGGAAATCTTACCTGACCAACGTAGAGGAACGTCAGGTTTCCTGAGAGTTCTCAGAAGAGGTTGTGGTGTTAAGTTGTCGTAGTTAAGAAGTCACGAATCGAAAGAAGCTTCAGGTTGACAGTGTAGGTATGTACTGATGACCTTTTTGGTATCTGAACCGATCTACCTGGAAACAACCGTTTCATTACAGAGACGAAAACTTATATGATAGATCCAACCAGTATTGAAAGGAAGGTTCCTCGTTCTCAGAAAATTAAAGTACCGACGTTAGTGGTAGACGTCACTAAAACCTCGGGGGTTTTATCAGACTGTGACAAAGGTGTAGATAAAGGGTACTTCAGTACTATGGTCTACGGTACTAGAATCAAAAGACTTACAACTCGAAATTCGGTTTAAAAAGAGAGAGGAGAAAGTGAAAGTAGTTCTCCGAAAACTCAAGGAGAAGTGAAAGACGGTATTCCCACCACAGTAGACGTATTGACTCCAATAACTATAAAGAGGACCGATAGAACTAAGATCGAACACGAAGAGGGTCGGGTACTACATGAGGAAAAGGATAAACCTTGGTCAGAGAACAAGGTACAGGGCAAGATTGACGACGAAGGACTGGACGTATATCCAAAGAGTTCTCCGTCCAGTCCACCAGACCATAAGGGTAGAGAAAGTCTTAAAAGGTGTCAAATAACACTAGGTGTGTCAGCTTCCTAAACCGTATCAGTTGTTTCGTCTTTATCTACAAAAAGGCCTTGAGAGAACGAAAAAGGTACTAGGTCACCTACAACCGTTAAACTAGAGACCAAGGAGACGGAAAAAATTTTGGTCGAACTCGTAGACCTTCAAGTGTCAAGTGCATAACGACTTCGGTCCCATATTTTGGTATTTATTTGACTATAGTCTACAAGATCACGTTACTTTTTATTTTTTTCACTCAGATAAGTCATTGTTGACAATCTATTGACGAATTTATAACAAACAAAGAAAAGTATTGACTGTAGCTATATACAGAAATTTAATAGAAAAAAAAAAGATGATTCTAGATCTTGTCACGATAGATTATGACGGCGTTGTCCAAGTACTTTGATAACTATAAATTTAAATTAAATTTTATTTACGTTAAATTCAACTAAAGGAGTAAGTGTGACCAGTGTCAAAGAGTTGTCAGCGTACGTCGATCACCGATGACGCTAACTACTTATTGTCTCCAATCTAGTGGAGAAAATTGTTTCTTAGAAGAGAATCATGACTATTTTTGGTCACACGAAGTTGAATGTTTTTTATTTATTTATTTATTTTTCAGCAACACCTGAAAAAAAAAAAGAATTAGTGTAGAATGGTAATTTAAATTTACAGTGTCTGTACACACGGATCATGTCTCTTTTTCATTCTAGGAGGTGGAGGACACTACCAGGTACTACATATAGAACCCTTCCTCCCTCTGAACTATGTGTATGGTTGAGGACCTCCTCCTCTTGTTGACAATGGTGCACGAGTGTAAATATTTAAGATACTTTTTTTTTTGTAAATTTCGATGAAAGGACCTACACTCTTATTAACATTAATTTTAGTTTCACAGTTCCATCTCAATTAAAATTTCCAATCAGAGATAATAATATAACGAGTTTAGATTAATAGATGGAACTTACAAAAAGTTGACAAACACTGTTTACCTTTATTGTTATTATCGATGAGACGGTAGAAAGATGGTAGGAAGATAACTTATGGAGTGTAGATCGTCCTTCACTTCTTACCGTCAGTTATCCTTGACCTATTAAGAACAAGTGGTCTTGAATTTTCTAATCACCTGTCAGTTCTATCCTGGTCTCAGATATAGAAAGTGATGTTTGGGGTCCTAAGAAAGAAGATTTATTATAAAGGAACTATATAGTCGTACTTAACTACACAACCCCCGTCAGTGTTCTCAGTTAGAATTAAAAGTTGAGACACCCGGTACCTATGGACATACAACCACCAAACTTTAGTCAGTACTACGACCCAAACACAAGTGGTGTCTTCAGTCTTTTGTGATACATAGTCCTCAAACTAAAAAAAAAAAAAAAAGAGGAAGGAAGGGACCAACAGAGTCTGTCATTTCTTAGACGGACATTACGTCGTCTAGGACTCAGTCCTCCTAGGGGACCTCTACCCTTATCATGGGTTAGGTCATCAGAACGAACCTCTTAGGGTACCTGTCTCCCCGGACTACCCGATGTCGGGTACCCCAGTGTTTCTCAGTCTGAACTGACTCACTAATTCTGAAAGTGAAAAGTATAATTGGAGAAGTTGGGTTCATAAGAGTAAGGTCTCGGGAGATAATCTGGATATCATGAACTCCTTGACCGACATTACTCTTTTTATTTGTTTAAGAGGTATTTGCTATCCTTAACTACTGTTATGCAAGTCTTTTAGTCACAAGTGTAAGGTCACTGGTCCGTAGTGATCACAAACGTAGGTGATGAGGTGGTCATCTTGATAGTAAACCAGGTAATTACAATTCCCACAAACGAAATATCAATTGTGACTCTGATGAAAGTAATTCTATTTTAACAAACGATACTCCTGTTATAAATTAATTCCTTACCCTGCTTAAAAGGATGATATTCCGTCATTCTCTGTCTTTTATCTACATTCTCTAAATAGACTATACGATAATGAAAGGAAAAAGACAATTTGACTTCAAGGGATTGTTCCAGTAACAACTAAAATGATATGGAGACACAGACGTGTATAGTACTCTTTTGGTATCTAACTCCATATCGTTAAAAGAAGTAAAATACTAAAAAAAAGGGAGTTTTATCACAGTCATTAAGTCATAAATGATATACTATTTTTTAGGTGGAAGGTTACGTTCTCTGTGTTCTTTGTGTCTGAAGTAGCGACCCAGTCCTTTTAGGGAACTTCGACCTTTACCGTTGTGAGAGGTCATAAAAACGGTCTTTTTAATATACCTGTCTCCACCCAATGTCATGTAGCCTTAGTGTTTCTCGGTCTGTGTTGACTCATACGTGTTTACGTGTGTCTGATAACTCATGATACTATTTATTTATCCTTATTTCGGTACATTAAATCTCAAGAGTGTAACAAACTAAAAATAAATAAATAAATGAACTCATTAACACATCTAAGTCAGGAACTACAGGTGATCACTCAGTAGAGTTTTATGAAAGGTTTATTGTGGTTAATACCCTCTATTCAGAGTCTTTTCAAAAGATTATTGTACTCTAAAAAGTAGGTCAAAAATCGTTCATTTAGACAGAGGACAGGTACACTTACTATAAAAAGTTATAAATCTGAAAAAGAACGTGGCAGGAAAGTGAAAAATTTACATTGACTTTGGAGAGTGTTCAGGTGTGACGAAAGAGGACTACTGTCGTTCTAAAACTTTAAACGAGGTCTTCTTCGATAAGAAAGAAAGAAAACCAGTCAGAGTTTGTCCTTTTTCCCCGATCGTCAAAGACAAAATACAAGTTCGGAAAAAAGATTATAGTAGTACTTTTATCAAAGGAAACCTTTATTTGTATCTGTCCATATGGTGGAAGAGGGTTGAAAGAACATACCAAAAAGGTTGTTACTAAACCCCACTCAATGTGTAGTTTCAAAGTCTGAGAAAATGAAATTTACTAAAAAATTTAATATCTATATATGAGTGGTCGATATTTGTCTGTGGTCTATATGTGTATAAAAGTGGAATCCCTTGATTCGTAACATTTGTTATAAAATGTCTTACGAAGTAGTAAATAAATATTAATACTATCTAAGAATCGGTAAGGGGACGACATAGGATTTGTACGACATAAAGAAACTAAGACACTACATGTATAAAGCATGTGTAAAGGGGGAGATATACCACGTATTTCGTTACCACTCAGAGTGTTTTCTCCCGTGAATCTACGCCACTCCGTGTCACCTAAAGTAAGTTCAAAGAAGGTTATCTCCTTAGAGAGAGAGTAAAGACGGGTGAGAAACATGACGGGAGAGAGAGTAATAAAGAGAACAAGGAGGATTAGGGAAGTCCCTATAAAACTAAGGTGAAGGAAAAATACGTCCATTAAGTGCTTATGAGTAGACAGTAGTAATAGATGAAAAATTCGGAGTACGAGAGTCAAAACTACTGAAGGAACTTTAGAGGATGAGATAAAATGAAATTTCAAATTTTGTCTCGAAAGGAAGTAGTAAGGAAGAAATAGTTGTAGGATGAGAGTGGTAAGGTGTTTCCCTTTAATAGAGGAGGTAAAGTCTTAAAGAAAAGAAAAGAACAAACAAAAAAAAAAAAAAAAAAATGACATTTAACAAACTACGAGTTTGATAAATCTCTATTTAAGGTAAAGATTAGGAAAATACTCTGACGACGTACTTCGTAATATATTGACGGGGAGAGAAAGATAAGGTGACAGTATTCAGGTATAGTTTGGGGATAAATGAAATAATAGATCTTCTGAAGACCAAGGAGAAGTTGCATTGAACACGAAGTGACCCAGTTAACAGAAAATCTTTGTCAAAGACATAGTGGTAAGGGACCGAGTTTCGGAAAGTTACTGATAGGTAATGGTTCCCATTTCTCATAACAGGTGTAAAGATAAAGACAGTCGTAACGTTTTTCATTTAGTTTTAAATAGGATGGTTATTACTTGAAAACACTGTACCCTCGTACTTCTAATAAATCTCAAGTGCAACAAGGATTTGAACTTGTGACAAGTGCAAGAGTCTTCCACAACCCTCAGACTCCCCTACGTTCAGTGTCCCGTCCCTCGTCCCGTAGGTCCTATCACATTATCGAGAGGATGACAACAAATCTGTTAAACGCAAATCGTCCTTCCTCCCTACTCTTTCTTGTTAGACCTCTCTCAAAGAACGTTTACATTAACCTTTTTCAAATCAGAACATTCTAGAAAGTGTCAAACTTAAGTATCAACTATATATTTTCTACTATGTTGGAATAGGAATTATCTTTGTATTTTTGTAAGAATCGAAATAATCGACAATATTTTTTATCGATTACACAATCACTATTCTTGAAAAATTTAAATTTAACTCTACAGTGGTAATTAAAAGTATAATTATGTTAATGTAACGTGAATTCATAACAAATTGTACCATTATGTCACGTAAACTCCCTTCATAATCTAAAAGATATACGTTAATTATACTTTATGTAATATCGAAATATAATAAAATAATATTTATTTTACGTCAATTTATAACAATGGTTAGTTTTTAATTAAATAATACCTTTTGTCATGCCCTTAACGAGTCTTTTGACTTTTATCTTGTTGATATACTAGGTGGTTAAATTACGGACCCATTTTCGACCGAATTTTGAGTTGTAAGTTTTTTGTTTTTAGTACCTTTGACTATAGTAATGAAGTACCGTTTATCTATCCCCTTTTTTACCTTTGTTTCCGTCTGAAATAAAAGAACCCGAGGTTTTAGTGACGTCTGTCACTGATGTCTGTAATTTTATTTTCTACGAACGAAGAACCTTCTTTTCGATATTGTTTGGATCTGTCTTATAATTTTTTTTCTATAGTGAAACAGTTGGTTCCAGATGTATCAGTTTCAATACAAAAAAAAAAACAAAAAAAAAAAGGGTCATCAGTACATACCTACACTCTCAACCTGGTATTTCTTCCGAATCTCGACTCCGTAACTACAAAAACTTGATACCACGACATTTCTGAGAACTCTCAGGGAACTTGTCGTTTCTCTAGTTTGGTTAGTCGATTTTCTTTAGTCAGGACTTATAAGTAACCTTCCCGACTACGACTTAGAGGTTATGAAACCGGTTTACTAAGTTTCTCAGTTGAGTAACCTTTTCAGGGACTATGACCCTTTCTGACTCCCGTCTTCTTCTCCCGTTGTCTTCCACTTTACCAACCTACTGTAGTAATTAAGTTTCCTACACTCAAACTCCTTTGAGGTCCTCTATCACATTTCTTCGAACCGTACGATGTCACATACCCTAGTGTTTCTTAACCTGTACTGACTCACTGACTTGTTATATAAGTTTCCCTTCCTAGGTGATACAGTTTCTCAATAGAAGTTGGGATACAAGTGTCGTAATGGTAGATTTCGTTAATTCTGTACTTTTGTTAGAGTCTCATGTAGTAACCTACTTTTAACTCCATGTGTGTGTGTGTGTGTGTGTGTGTTTGTGTGAGTGTGACTTTATAATGAGTCGGTACACTCCCTTACTTCCTTACTTTAGAACGGTGAGTGTTGTTGAACCTATCTGGATCTACCATAATACGATTCACTTTATCCTGTATTTTTCTATTCTCGTTACGCTAAAGTGAATTATACACCCTAGATTTTTTGTTTATTCGTTTATATCGTTTTGTTTTCATCTCAACATCTATGTCTCTTGTTTTACCACCAAAGACCTCTTCTACCCCACCATGTTACCCCCTTTACCCACTTCCTCTAATTCTACGTGTCTGAAGGTCAATATTTTATTTATATAGTGTCATTACGTTACATGTCTCATTCGATATTTCATTCATCACTACATTATGAAAATTTACATTTTTATTGAAATTTTATTGAAATTGAAATGTTAATCGTTGATGTCAATTAACACTATTAGTAGAGGATTACGTAGATTCACAGTTTAGGGATACAAAATGTGGACTTTGACTATTTTGTAACATACAGTCAATATAAGGTTAATCTTTTTATCCTTCCTTTAGAACGGTATACGTTGTTGTACCTACCTGGATTCACACATAATCCGATCTTTACAGTCTGTCTTATAATATATTACTCTTTAGAAACAAATCAACGGTTCAGTACAGACCAAGAACACTGTCGTACCTGACATTGGACGGTCCGAGGAAACGGGTACCCTGAAAGGTCCGTTCTTGTGACCTCACTTAACGGTAAAGGTTGTGGTCCCCTAGAAGAACTGGGTCCTTAACTTGGGTGCAGAGGATGAACCGACCACCTAAGAAATGGTAACTCGGTGGTCTCTTCAGGTTACAACTTAGAATCGTTTTGCGTTAGCTTAAATTCCATTTTCTCTAACCTAAACACCCAAGGAGTCCCTGTGTGTATCCGTGTCTCATCCTCCTCCCTTTTAACTTCTATAACCCTTTTATACGTGAAGATCAATATTCTATTTATTCATGGTCCTACATAATATGTTGTACGACTGATTGTCCTGACATTCGATATAGACCTTCAACGATACCTTCATTTAGGATTCGCAATAGTGGTGTTCCTTTAAAAAAAAGGAGGAAAAAAAAATTATTGATACCCTCTTTTACAATTTTTTATAACGTTAGTAAAGTGTTATATACAATTACTTCAGTAATACAACACGTGCCTCTTCCGTTACCGTTGGGTGAGGTCATGAGAACGGACCTTTTAGGGTACCTACCTCCTCGGACCATCCGACGGAAGGTACTCCAACGTTTCTCAGCCTGTGCTGACTCGCTGAAGTGAAAGTGAAAAGTGAAAGTACGTAACCTTTTCTTTTACCGTTGGGTGAGATCACAAGAACGGACCTCTTAGGGTCCCTGCCCCCTCGGACCACCCGACGGCAGATACCCCAGCGTGTCTCAACCTGCGCTGACTTCACTGAATCGTCGTCGTCGTACAACATGTGAACATATAACGATATACAGTTAATGTAAAGTTAATTGGATCCCTTTCTTAAAGTCAAGTGTTTGTCTTAATTAAAAGTCAGTAAGGAATCATAGGTGTTCCTTAACTAAGGTCTTGGTTGGAGGTTTGAGGAACATCCATGACTTTAGACGTCTACGAGTTCAGGGAATATATTTACCTCATTAATAAACTTAAAGTAGGTACCAAACAACTTAGGTCTTAGGTGTCCATGTCTTACGATTCTCATAATGTTTGTAAGATTGTTTATAATGGTATGAATTTACTGATATCACTATTTGTTTTTTACAAATGGAATTTATCGATGATAACTAATAAAACGTAGTGTAGTGAAATTGAAGTGAAAGTCCTCGTGTTGAATCGTTTCAGACTTAATTTGTGTTTACGAAGGTAAGGTATAGGTTGAAAATATACTATTACGAAACAACCAGATGGAAAAGACAAAGGCACTTCTGACAGAATCAAGTTTTCAAGTGATATAGAGTCGACATTAAATATTTTGGAAATGAAATCGTTCTAGTAAAAACATAAATTTGACTTGAGGTGTTATAATTGAATAAAAGATTTAGGGTTTGATGTGTGTGTGTCTGTGTGTGTGTGTGTGTGTGTGTGTGTGTGTGTGTGTATGTCAAATTTACTGTTTTTTGTAAATAAGAACGTACAAAGACTTTCGGTCTTCAGACTTAACTCAGAATGTTCCGATTTTATTTTCATACCTAGTCCTAAAGAGTGTCTCGAAGGTCCTTTCTTAAATGACGAAAGGATAAAACTGAAGATTTTCGATGTCATAATAATGTCAACACTGGAGTATTTACGTTAGAGACGAAGACGATAGTTAGAGGAGAGACTAGATGGAGGAAAAAATTAAATTAAAATTAACTTCTTATCAACGAAATGTTATAGTGTGACCAAAGACAGTATTGAGTCGTACTTAGTCGGTATCCACATCTAGATAGAGGAGGAAAACTTGGAGGGAAGATGGAGGGAGGGAGAGGATGGGGAGATTCAACAATGTCTCGGGACCAAAATCAAGGAACTCAGTATACCACTTAAGGGTGACTAATAGATAAAACTTAGTCCAAGTATACAAAGGTACCATGACAGAGGGAAGAAGGGTAGAAGAAGGGAGGTGGGGCGGGTATAGGTATCCAGACAAGAGACGTAGACGTAGAGGTAACAACGGGACGTTTATCTAAGTAACCACGGTAGAAGGATCTAAGGTAAATATAGGCATTTTGTGTTCATTATGAAAATGACAAATGACGGTATATCAAAATTTTATAAATAAACAGACAAATACTTTTTTTTTTTTTTCTATTGATAGTATCACACTCACATTAAATCAGTGACTCAGCACAGGCTGACGTTGAGGTATCTGGATCGGGTGGTCCGAGGAGAAAGGGTCCTTTCTTATAACTTCACTCATCGGTAAAAAAAGAGGTTCCCTAAAAGGACTAGGTGCCTAACTTGGGTCCAGAAGACATAACGTCCACCTAAGAAATGGTAGACTCGGTAGTCCCTTCGTATGAAGAGAAGTTTAACAGAGATGGAGAATTCAAGTGTCACTAGGTGAATGTTTACATTGAGATAAGTAAGACGAATAGTGAGTAACATTTACGGATTGCACTGGATCGAAAGAAAAAAAAAAAAAATTATATTTAATTGAGGGGAAAGGATCGAAAAGGTTTATCACTTTCACACAAAGGAAACTTGAGTATACGGTACAATAAAAACCTATTAAGATTCTGTGTAATCATATCATCAAGGAAAGAAACATACCGACTTGTCAAAGGTCCGATTACCAAGTAAACGACCAGAGACTAGAGTAACTTTGAAGAAAAGTCGTCCAGACCATGGACCATGTTTACGAACAACGAAAGAGAAATTACACATACCTTTATTACTAAAACTTATACTTTTAAAAATAATCTATTAAACCACTAAAGAGTCTTTTAAAAGGGATTTGTAAGTGAAATGACGAAGTATCTAAAATTTTACTATAGTTTTTAAAATTTACTCAAAGTCTCTAATTAGGATATGAAACTAACAAGTTTTAGTCCTTAAATATGTAAAGTCGTCAACGAGAACTTAACATTTGTTGTGACTAGATGACCAAACTTTTAAAAAATACTCCCCAACTTTGACGAAAATGTCATTTCTAATATTTTCTTTCTTTGTGAAGACCCCTTTAGAAAAGTCAACTGACTTAACGACCCTCTAACTTCTACCTATAAATATTACTACCCAACTACAAAAGTCTGTTATTTGTCTGTATCCTCTGTCTTAATACTGTTTATCAACAAAGGTTACCTTTGACTCCCTCCTCCATCACATCTAGTCCACATACTCGACCTCCTATTTACAGAATCAGTGAGACTAGTTCTCTTAAGTCGACCACATTTATCATTCTGGATCCATTTACATATATCTTTTTCTCTTCCTTCTTACTATTTAAGTCTTTGACGACGACACCTCGTATCATGTTCAGATAGATCACATTTTAGACAGGATACTGTCATCGGTTATAAATTACAAGGTTTCTTTCTACTTTCGAGAGTCTGAGATGGATCCATTAAATAAGTTACGATAAATAGTCCAATCTTTAAAGACAAAGTCAAAAGGTAAGTTAGTAACTTGTGGAACTTAGTACGTCAAACTTATATGAATATCATAAAAGGGGACCGTCTAAATGTTTACCAAATCAAGGAAAGTCAGAGAGTCAGCATAGACTGGGAAACACTGGGGTACCTGACGTCGTACAGTCAAAAGGGAGAGATAGTGGTAGAGGGTCTCAAACGAGTTTGAGTACAGGTAACTGAGTGACTACGGTAGGTTGGTAGAGTAGGAGACGACAGGGGAAGAGGAAGACGGAAGTTAGAAGGGGTCGTAGTCCCAGAAAAGTTTACTCAGTCAAGAAGCGTAGTCCACCGGTTTCATAGTCTCGAAGTCGAAGTCGTAGTCAGGAAGGTTACTTATAAGTCCTGACTAAAGGTAATGTTAACTGATCGACCTAGAGGAACGTCAGGTTCCCAGACAGGTCCCAGGAGAGGTTGTGGTGTCAAGTTTTCGTAGTCAAGAAGTCACGATTCGAAAGAAATATCAGGTTGAGAGTGTAGGTATGTACTGATGTCCCTTTTGGTATCAAAACCGATTTGACTTGAAACAACCGTTTCATTACAGAGACAAAAAATTATACGAAGTATCCAAATTATACGACGGATCCATTGTTTACCATAACTGTCTGTATTTCCTTCATCTCGAAATTTTATTAGGAAGATTTAATAAACAATGGTAATTTTATATTGACAATCGGTGTTGTTCACCTTGTATATGTTTTCGACTTACAGTAAAACTACTGTTTGAACCCAGTGCTATTTAAAATAACTCCTCAGATCCTAGAGTAGACCACCGAGAACCCTTTTTTCCCAAAGATTTGAGTAATTCTAACAACCATCTTAAATCAAGACATGTGTAAATGTAAAAGAATGACCACAGTCGGTACCGGTGAGAAACCTTCCTTTTAACTTACCGAAGTTTACAGTGGGAAAGGTAAGAAGACGTTCTTGTCTAGTTTAGGAAATTTAGAGAAAAGGATAAAAAGAGTAGTAGACCCCTTTTAAAAGACGAGGATTTCACGAGTATATTAATTTAATGTAAACAGGTCTATTAGAAATAAAGAAGTATATTAAATTGGATTACTAACCTCATGTAAAGTAATGTAAATGTCCAAAGTCACTGTAAATTTTCCTTCTTCTAAAATCATTCTGTTATAAATAACCCTCAGTAAGGGTTTTAAAACGAATAGTGGTCTTGAATTAAAAATAGATGTTTTTAACTCAAATTAGTACTAAAAGTATTTAAAAATAACCGACATTATTTTCTTGACTACCAATTTTAGTTGACCGTATTATTTATTATTGTAACTGTTTAATATAAATATTTTTTCTTCGTATAATATATATATTCGTTTTTTCGTAATAAAGATATAATTAGATTTTAACAAACGAATATCAAATGGTGATGAAAACTTGATTTTTTGATAATCTATTTTTAAAGATTGGTATAAGTGAGTAAGAGACCGTGACTTAATTGTAATTATCGTTCGGATAAGTTACACTGAGAATAAGTCGTTTGTTTTTGTTTATAGAGAAATAGAAGAGACTCTAATGTAGAATCATGACTCAATGCAATTCATTAATTAAACTATTTATGTACATTTTAATTTTGTCAATTTTTACGGTACTTCCCTTACACTAATTGAAACATTTTCGTAGGTCATCTTATTAAGAATTTACAACTTTCCCGGAAGGGACTTCTTTATTTATATTCACCTTAGACCATTCGTAACAGATTCTCTCATCCCTTCCCCTCTCTAAAAGTCTTTAGATAAATCCGGACAATCTGTGTCTTTATTCTAGTTTTATCGATCTCTTGTGTCTTAGTCCTCTTTACACATCTTATAATCTACTTTCTCATAAATGTTGATAAAATCTTGAACACTTTCTACTGGGTCTCCCTACCATACCCCTCCCTCCTCCCTCCCCCCAGTCCTACCCCTTGTGCACATATGGACACCGCCCAAGTACAACTACATACCGTTTTTGTTATGTTATGACATTTCATTAATCGGAGTTTAATTTTATTTATTAAATATAATTTTTATTTTATTTTATTTATATATTTTATCATTTTTTTACAATAATTTCGAAAAAACTTGTATCTCTATTATACAATCTGTGATCGTCACTTTCGTTTTAAAGTACTCAGTGTTACCTCTATTTCCATTTACTCGACTTTCCACTCGTTTTTCTACTTGGTGTCTATTATCTTACAGTCTGATCCAACTACCACTATCTCTATGTCTCTGTACCGAACAATACTCTATAGACCAAATAGTTTCTAGTAATGACACAGTACTTGACCTATGTGATCTTCTCTACTTCTCCGATAACACTTTTAAAATCTCTAAGTACCAAATGTGTAGACCCATTAAAGACACGGAAAGTAACTAAACTCAATTTTTGAGTCAGTAAAAATTGAACAACTATAACTCCACCAAACGATTATACATTTTATTTTATAGAACTAAGGTCGAACACGAAGAAGGTCGGGTCGTAAAGAGTACTACATGAGACGTATCTTCAATTTATTCGTCCCACTGTTATATGTCGGAACTACATGAGGAAAACCTTGGTCAGACAACAAGGTACAGGTCAAGATTGACAACGAAGGACTGGACGTCTGTCTAAAGAGTTCTCCGTCCAGTCCACCAGACCATAAGGGTAGAGAAAGTCTTAAAAGGTGTCAAATAACTCTAGGTGTGTCAGTTTCCGAAACCGTATCATTTCGTCTTTATCTACATAAAGACCTTGAGGTTATGAAACCGATGGAGTACGTTTTACAACTGAGTAACCTTTTCCGAGACTACGACCCTCCCTAACCCCGGACATCCTCTTCCCCTGCTGTCTCCTACTCTACCGACCTACCATAGTAGTTGAGCTACTTGTACTCAAACCCACTTGAGACCTCAACCACTACCTGCCCCTCCGGACCGTACAACGTCAAGTACCCCAGCGTTTCTCAACCTGTGTTGACTCGTTGACTCGACTTGACTTTTATTCCACAGCTAAATGTTCCCAGACTATAAGTCTATTCTCTGTTCCGTAATTCTGTTATTGTATTTATTACCGTATATTTACCTCTAACACTTCCCTATATTTTACTCATTTCGTTACCCGTATACTATAAGAATTGGAAGTCCTCTATTTTTGTTTCTTCTCCACCAACTCGGTCGTTTCCTCCTCTGTCTAGGGGTTTCACGGTTATCTTACCTCCTTTTCACATCATTGTGTATCCCATTCTTCCCTTATCTAGGTCTTTTTCTTCACTTGTTTGTTGGTTCAATCTACTTATTACTTTTTATACGTATCAACACACAAAAACAAAAAAAAAAAAAAAACATATACCTCCATTATCACTTTAGACTTTCTTCTCGAAGTAACATATTTACTATCAACTTTAGTTCCTGAAGACCGTTAGTGGTCTTTTGTCTCCTCTCTGTACCTTGTGTAAGAAAGGATCTTGAAAATCTTCCTTGTACCGGGTGGACTTCTGAGTAAAAGTTTGAATATCTGTGTTCTTGATGTTCTCTCTCTCTCTCTCTCTCTCTTTCATATAATAAAATACAATGGATCATACAAGACGTCTCTTCTGCTACCGTGGGGTGAGGTCATGAGAACGGACCTTTTAGGGTACCTGTCTCCTCGGACCATTCGACGTCAGGTACCCCAGCGATTCTCAACCTGTACTGACTCACTGAAAGGAAAGTGAAAAGTGCAAGTACGTAACCTCTTCCTTTACCTTTGGCTGAGGTTACAAGAACGAACCTCTTAGGGTCCCTGTCCCTTCGGACCACCCGACGGCAGATACCCCAGTGTGTCTCAGCCTGTACTGACTTACTGAATCGTCGTCGTCGTCATACAAGACGTAACAATGTCATCGAGATCCTGTGACTTTGTCTTCTATACCACGCCTTTATCTCATCTGAACCTCTCCATTTACTCTCTTAAAAACAAAGAACAAACAATTGTAATAAACTCCTCGATTCAGTATAGAATCTCCTCGTTGGGATACAGGTTCCTCGACACGGACGTGTTCGCGTCCTCCTCGATGAGGTGCAAGTTCCAGTCCTCTCCACCACCACTCCTCTATGGGGAGAAGGTTCCATTCCTCGTCACCGACGTGTAACGACCTCGTCGGTACTTTTCTATGGGGTACAGGTTCTACTCTCTTTTGGTTCATTCTGTCATCCACGACGTTCTCCCGTAGTCTCCCGTCTGTGTGACTTTAGTATTAGTGTCTTTTGTTCAGTTAGATGAGTGTATCTGGTGTCGGGACAGATTGAGTTACTTTGATTCGGTACGGCACACCCCGGTGGGTTCTACCCGCCCAGTACCACCTTTCCAGACTGTCTTACACCAAGTGACCTCTTCCCTTACCATTCGGTGAAGTCATAAGAACGGAACTCTTGGGGTACTTGTCATACTTTTCCGTTTTACTATCCTATGACTTTCTCCTTGAGGGGTCCAGTCATCCACGGGTTATACGATGACCTCTAGTCACCTCTTTATTGAGGTCTTTCTTGTTTCCCTACCTCGGTTTCTCTTTTGTTATGGGTCAACACCTTCACTGACCACTATCTTCGTTCCGGACTACGAGCTTTCTCATAATAACGTATCCTTGGACCTTACAATCCAGGTACTTAATCCGTTTAACCTTCACCAGTTTGTCCTCTACCGTTCTCACTTGTAGTTGTAAGATCCTTAGTCGCTTGATTTTACTTGACCTTACCCACTTAAATTGAGTTTACTGTCAATATAGATGATGACACCCGTCCTTAGGGAGTCTTCTTTACCTTATCGGTAGTACCAGTTATTTTCTCAGACTTTACGTCGTGAACCTACGTTAGAGTTTTTTCTGTCTTACTAGTGACAAGTAAAGGTTCCGTTCGGTAAGTGATAGTGTCATTAGGTTCAGATACGGGGTTGGTCATTACGACTTCTTCGACTTCAATTTGTCAAGATACTACTGGATGTTCTGGAAAATCTTGATTGTGGGGTTTTGTCTACAGGAAAAGTAATATCCCCTGACCTTACGTTTTCATCCTTCACTTCTTTGTGCCCTCATTGTCCGTTTAAACCGGAACCTTATGTCTTTCGTGACCTGTATCGTATGTGGGAGAAGGTTGTTGTGTCCTCTTCTGAGATGTGTACCTGTAGTGGTCTACCAGTTGTGGTTTTACTCTAACTAATATAAGAAACGTCGGTTTCTACCTCTTCGAGATATGTCTCTCGTTTTTGTTCTGACCCTCGACTGACACCGAGTCTAGTACTTGAGGAATAAAGGTTTAAGTCCGAATTTTAACTTCTTTCATCCCTTTTGGTGATCCGGTAAGTCCATACTGAATTTAGTTTAGGTAATACTAATGTGTCACCGTCACTCTTTATCTAAATTTCCTGTGCTACACTATCTATCTCACGGACCACTTGATACCTACCTCCAAGCACTGTGACACGTCCTCTGTCCCTAGTTCTGGTGGGGGCACCTTTTCTTTACGTTTTCGTTTTACCGACGGACCTCTCCGGAACGTTTATCGACACTTTTCTTCTCTTCGTTTTTCGTTTCCTCTTTTCCTTTCTATATTCGTACACTTACGTCTCAAGGTTTCTTATCTTTCTTCTCTATTCTTTCGGAAGGAGTCCCTAGTTACGTTTTTGTGTCTCCTTTTGTTGTCTTACCCTTTCTGATCTCTAGAGAAGTCCTTGTAATCTCTATGGTTCCCTTGTAAAGTATGTTTCTACCCGAACTATTTCCTGTATTTAACATGTCTGGATTGTCTTTGTCATGTTTTTTTTTAGAAGTACTGGGTCTATTAGTACTACCACACTAGTGATTAGATCTCGGTCTGTAGAACCTTACACTTCAGTTCACCCGGAATTTTTCGTAGTGATGCTTGTTTCGATCACCTCCACTACCTTAAGGTCAACTCGACAAAGTTTAGGACTTTCTGCTACGACACTTTCACGACGTGAGTTATACTGTGGTTCAAACCTTTTGAATCGTCACCGGTGTCCTGACCTTTTCCAGTGAAAAGTAAGGTTAGGGTTTCTTTCCGTTACGTTTTCTTACGAGTTTGATGGTGTGTTAACGTGAGTAGAGTGTACGATCATTTCATTACGAGTTTTAAGAGGTTCGGTCCGAAGTCGTTATGCACTTGGCACTTGAGGGACTACAAGTCCGACCGAAATTTTTTCCGTCTCATTGGTCTGTCGTTTAACGGTGGTAGGCGACCTAGTAGTTTTTTCGTTCTCTCAAGGTCTTTGGTAGATAAAGACGAAATAACTGAGACGGTTTCGGAAACTGACACACCTAGTGTCATTTGACACCTTTTAAGACTTTCTCTACCCTTATGGTCTGGTGGACTGGACGGAGAACTCTTTAGATATACGTCGAGTCCTTCGTTGTCAAGCTTGACCTGTACCTTGTTGTCTGACCAAGGTTTATCCTTTTCCTCATGCCGTTCCGACATATAACAGTGGGACGAATAAATTGAAGATACGTCTCATGGAGTACTCTTTACGACCTGACCTTCTTCGTGTTCGACCTTAGTTCTAACGGCCCTCTTTATAGTTATTGGAGTCTATACGTCTACTGTGGTGGGAATACCGTCTTTCACTTCTCCTCAATTTTTCGGAGAACCACTTTCACTTTCTCCTCTCGTTTTTTCAACCGAATTTCGAGTTGTAAGTCTTTTGCTTTCAGTACCGTAGGCCAGGGTAGTGAAGTACCCTTTATCTACCCCTTTCTCACCTTTGTTACAGTCTGATGAAAAATCCCGAGGTTTTAGTGACGTCTACCACTGACGTCGGTACTTTAATTTTCTGCGAATGCGGAACCTTCTTTTCAATACTAATTGGATCTATCATATAAGTTTACTTCTCTGTAATGAAGTAGCTGATTCCAGGTAGATCAGTTCCGATACCAAAAAGGACACCAGTACATACCTACACTCTCAAGCTGACACTTCTTTCGACTCGTGGCTTCTGAACTACGAAAACTTGACACCACAACCTCTTCTGAGAACTCTCAGGGAACCTAACGTTCGTCTATGTTGTCAGGTAAGACTTCCTCTATTCGGGACCCTAAAGAAACCTTTCTTACTACGATTTCGACTTCGAGGTCATGAAACCGGTGGAGTACGCTTCACAACTGAGTAACCTTTTCTGAGACTACGACCCTCCCTAACCCCTATCCTCCTCTTCCCCTGCTGGTTCCTACTCCACCGACCTACCGTAGTGTCTGATTTACCGACACTCAGACTCACTTGAGGTCCTCTACCACTACCTGTCCCTCCGGACCGCCCGATGTTAAGTACCCCAGCGCTTCTCAACCTGTGTAGACTCGTTGGCTTGACTTGACTTTATTGACTTCAGTATCGAGTGAGAAATACTGGGATACATCGGACGGTCCCATGAGTACCTCGAGAGGTCTGTACTTATGATTTTATCAAACGGTACGGGAGGAAATCCTCTAGAAAGACTGGGTCCCTAGGTTGGGTACAGAAAATATAGAGGTCGTAACCGTCAGTCCAATAAATGGTGAACGTGGTGAACCCTTCAGGAAAAACTCTCCTCTCTCTGTGTTTTACAGAATATGGTTTTTAAACATCTCAAGTGGACACATTAATAAAGGGACGATATAGAGGATTCATAAAAAACGAGTCAGTAGAGACTGAAAAACTCTCGGGTACCTGTCCTCAGGTGGTCCGAGGAGACAGGTACCTTAAGACGTCTGTTCTTATAATCTTACTCATCGGTAAGAAAAGAGGTCCCCCAGAAGGGTCGGGTCTCTAACTTAGGACCATAGGATGTAACGTCCGCCTAATGCATGGTAAACTCAGTGATCCCTTCGGGAGGATTTAGAGGATTTCTTGAAGAAAGCTTTACAAAGTCTATGAGTGAAATGGGTCGGAGTGTTTACCACATCATCATTTCTTAGACAGACGGTTACGACCTCTGTGTTCTTTGTGTTCAAGCCAGAGACCCAATCATACTAGGGAACCTCATCCTTTACCGTTGGAAGAGGTTATAAGAACGGACTTTTTAAGGTACCTGTCTCCTTGGAACACCCGATGTCAAGAACACCAACATTTCTCAACCTGTACTTATTCGTCCGTATGTACGTGTGTGTGTGTGTGAGTGAAATAGACCCGAAAATTTGAAACCTACGGGAACTGAGACAGTGACTCGGAGAAACAAATCGTTAGTTATAGACAAAGGAAGACTTTGTAAAAGGAGATATTTATTTCCGAATTACCCCTTTAGAATATTAAGAAAGAAACAGATAAATCTGATGGTTTTGTTGTATGGTCTCTGTCCCACCGAATTTTTAGTCTTTATATTTATGTTAAAATAAAATAAAATAAATATAAAGACCTGACTTTCACACTTTAATTCTAGGGTTATCCCAGTCCAGACTATTCTAGACAGGAGGACCGAACGTCTAGTGACGGCAGTACGACACAGAGTTGTTCCGTCCCTCTCTATCTTTCTCTCTAGTTCGAGAAATCACCGAGGACATTCACAAGATTAGGAAATACTCCCACTTTGTTTACCGGAGTAGATTTGGATTAATAAAGGGTTTCCGAAGAAGAGGTTTGTGAAAGTATAAACCTTAAGTCCGAAGTTTTATAATTTAGACTCCTTTATATCACCTAAGATATCGTACGATAACACGGTACGAATTTAAGGATCAAGAGGAAACGTACACGAAATTACATTCTGTTTATGTAAGTTATATGTTCATCTACGTTATTATTCTATTTAATAAAATTTTAATGAAAAAATACTGAAAAATAAACTCATATCAACAAAATGTCACACCACAATGAAATACGATATATCGTTTCACTTAGTCGATATGTATGTGTATATAGGTGAGAAAAACCTAAAGGAAGGCTAAATCCAGTGGTATCTTGTGACTCATCTCAAGAGACAAGAAACATCATCTAAGAGAAATCAATAGATACAATACGTATCATCACATATACACAGTCACCGTTTGAAAGTCAAGTAGAGTTGTGTGAAGGTGGGGAGATAGGTATACAGGTAAGAGATATAGAAACAAAGATAAAGACGAGAAGTTCATTCAAGTGGACATACTAAAAAGATCTAACGTATACATATTCGTTATAATACACTATATATATATATACACTATATATAAAAAAAGAGAAAGACTGAATGAATTAAGACACACTGTCAGAGATCCAAGTAAGTACAGAGACATTTAACGTGTTATATTGAGAAATACCGACTTATTATAAGGTAATGAGTTGTAGAAGAAATAGGTGAGTAGATAACTACCTTTAAATTCAATAAAGGTAGAAGTTTGATATATAAATATCGGACATGTCCGACATATATTACAACGTTCATTGTGACCCCTCACACATAGAAAAACTTAATACCAAAAGAGACTCATATATGGGTCTTCACCCCGAATGCCCATAAAATAATAATAATAATAAATAAAAAATTCCTCGAAGTAGTAACAAAAGAAATCTCCAACTACTAAATGTAAGGGTAGTTGTCACATTCTCCTAAGGGAAAAGAGGTGTACGACAGGTTGTAAATAACACATATCTAAAAAACTACTACAGGTAAGTCTAGCTACATTATAAACCAGTGTCTATTGTGGACTAGTGTCTATTGTGGACTAGTGTCTACTATGGATTAACATCAAAACTAAACGTAAAAAGAGTATTAATCACTACAACTCGTACGAAAGTACACAAACAACCGGTGGACGTACAGAAACCTCTTTACAGATAAATCCAGAAGACAGGTAAACTAACCCAATAAACACAAAACTACAACTCGTTGTAGTCGAGAAACATATAAAACCTCGAGTGAGTGAATAGTCAACGAGGTAAACGTTTATAAAAACGGGTAAGACTTCCCACCTAAAAACAGAACAAATAATAAAGGAACCGACACGTTTTCTAAAATTCAAATTAATCTAGAGTGAAAAATTAAAAATAAAACAAAAGTAATGAGATCCTCCACCCAGTTTTTATAGAAGGACGTTAAATACAGTTTCTCTTAAGACGGATACAAAAGAAGACTCTCAAAATACCACATTTTGGAACATAAATCCAGAGAATAGATGAATCTCAAATAAAAACGAATACCACAATTTCTCACAAGTCAAAGTAAGTAAATGTACATCAACAGGTCAAAAGGGTCGTGATGAATAACTTCTCTGGTTGTATTTTTTTTATATATATATATATATATATGTGTGTATACGTGTGTATACATAATATGGAATGTAGATGGATATATATTATATATAATCTTATTTATGTATTTATTACTTAATATAATTCGTATGTATTTATTTATACATAAATAACTACTTCATTGACATATCTCAATTCGAGTTTATGTTCACGTACTGACAAATGTATAACTTAAATTTAACTTTATGGTCTGGGTCTTTCATAGTTTAAAAATAATATAAAAATACTTGTGATAACTACGAAGGTAAAACTCTATTAAGGAATTTTTACGTACTTAGTTTTCAATTATGTATCTTGATTTTAAAATTTTCACCGTGTATGTAAATGTCACCTTCTAAAATTTTTAGGAAAAGGTTTAACTTCCTTTTCACATACTACTTTAGTTATTTCTAAATCTTCTAAACTTGTTAAATAATTGGTTTAGTAAGATTGACTATAAATATCTCGTCATATTGGTCTTTGATGTATCCTATGTAACGAAAGTTAACTTGTATATTGTATGTGTTTACATCTGTGGCTTCAACTTCTATATCGTTTTTTTATTTTTGTTGAAATGATATAAGTAACTACTCGAGATCATTAAAAGACCACCTCAGAAATCCCAAAAGGTACATCTCCTAGTACAGTAGACGTTTGTCACNCTTAGGTTTAACCTTTTCTTCTTCATTTTGAGAGTGACAAACGTCTACTGTACTAGGAGATGTACCTTTTGGGATTTCTGAGGTGGTCTTTTAATGATCTCGATTAGTTACTTATATCATTTCAACGTCCTATATTTATTACAAACGACACCCAAACAGTATATATCGAAAATAATACAACTCCATACAAGGAAGATAAGGACGAAAGCCCTCTCAAAAATAGTATTTACTTTTCTTATTTTATGAATCCTTATATAGATGGATTTCTTTGATTTCTGGATATATATCTTTTGATATTTTGTGACTACTTTCTTTAGTTTCTCCTGTGATTATCTACCTCTTTATATGGTACAAGTACCTAGCCTTCTTAGTTATATCACTTTTACTCATATGATGGGTTTCGTTAAATGTTTAAGTTACGTGTGGGAGAGGTCGTAAATAACGAACGTCTAAAAACCTAGCGTCGGTAAGACTGACCACACTTCACCATGGAGTAACACCAAAACTAAACGTTTCGTTAGAACTCTTTCTTCTTACCTTGACCTCCTTAGTTGAACGGACTGAAGTCCGAGATGATGTTTCGGTGTCAGTAGTTCTGTCATACCATGACCGTGTTTCTGTCTGTATATCTAGTTACCTTGTTTTATCTTTCGGGTCTCTATTTAGGTGTGTGTATACCTGTGGAATAGAAACTGTTTCCTCCGTTCTTATATGTTACCTCATTTCTGTTAGAGAAATTGTTCACCACGACCCTTTTGACCAGTTGGTGAACATTTTCTTACTTTGATCTAGTGAAAGATTGTGGCGTGTGTTTTTATTTGAGTTTTACCTAATTTCTAGATTTACATTCTAGTCTTTGATATTTTGAGGATCTCCTCTTGTATCCGTTTTGTGAGAGTCTGTATTTAGTGTCGTCCTAGGAGATACTAGGTGGAGGGTCTTAAGACCTTTATTTTCGTTTTTATTTGTTTACCCTAGATTAATTTTAATTTTCGAAGACATGTTGTTTCCTTATATATTCGTTCCACTTTTCTGTCGGAAGACTTACCCTCTTTTATTATCGTTGACTTTGTTGACTGTTTGTTGATTAGAGTTTTTATATGTTCGTTGAAGACGTCGAGTTAAGGTCTTTTTATTTGCTAGGTTAGTTTTTTACCCGTCTTCTTGATTCATCTGTAAAGAGGTTTCTTCTGTATGCCTACCGATTGTTTGTGTACTTTTCTACGAGTTGTAGTGAGTAATAATCTCTTTACGTTTAGTTTTGGTGTTACTCCATGGTGAAGTGTGGTCAGTCTTACCGACGCTAGGTTTTTAGACGTTCGTTATTTACGACCTCTCCCACACCTCTTTTCCCTTGGGAGGATGTGACAACCACCCTTACGTTTGATCATGTCGGTGATACCTCTTGTCACACCTCTAAGGAATTTTTTAACGTTTATCTTGATGGAATACTGGGTCGTTAGGGTGACGACCCGTATGTGTGGCTCCTTTGGTCTTAACTTTCTCTGTGTACATGGGGTTACAAGTAGCGTCGTGACAAATATTATCGGTCCTGTACCTTTGTTGGATCTACAGGTAGTCGTCTACTTACCTATTCTTTCGACACCATGTATATGTGTTACCTCATAATGAGTCGGCAATTTTTCTTAAGTAAACTTAGTCAAGACTACTCTACCCACTTTGACCTCGGTTAATATGTCTCACTTCATTCGGTCTTTCTTTTTGTGGTTATGTCATATGATTGTGTATATATACCTTAAATCCTTCTACCGTTACTGCTGGGACATACGTTCTGTCCTTTTTTCTGTGTCTACACATATGGTCTGAAAACCTGAGTCTCCCTCTCCCTCTCCCACCCTACTAAACCCTCTTACCCTTAATATTGTACATATGACAGTACATTCTTAACTTAACGGTCAGGTACAGACTGCATCCCACGTCGAACGAACCCCGACCACGTACCCCTACTGGGTCTCTCTACAACACCCCTCCCTCCACCCTCCCCCCAAGTACAAACCCTTGCGTACATTCTTAATTTCTAAAATTTTAATTTTTTTTTTTTTTTCTTTTTTTTTATTTATTTTATAGACAGACAGACTATTTTTATTATTATTATTATTATTATTATTTCCTTCTTTCGTAAGGTAACCTTTTTTTTTATTTATTTTATTTTAAATTTTTTTTTATTTTTTTTATTTTTGTTTTTTGGACTTTAATATGACCCCACACCTCCTCCCCCGATACTCATGTCTTTTCCTTTTTGTATTTTTCCTCTTGTCTCAGAACATCTGAGTACTCTTCTACCAACATCTACAACAAGTCAGTGATTCAGTACAGACTGAGGTCCACTAGGGTGACTGAAGTCGTGAGGTCCGAAGGGACAGGGAGTGAGAGAGGACTTTAAAAGGTATTGAGGATAGGTAACTCAGTTACTGTGGTAAGTTGGTAGAGTAGGAGATAACAGGGGAAGAGGAGGACGGAAGTTAGAAAAGGTCGTAGTCCCAGAGAAGATTACTCAGTCGAGAAGTGTAGTCCACCACTTTCATAACCTCGAAGTCGTAGTCAGGAAGGTTACTTATAAGTCCCAACTAAAGGAAGTCCTAACCTACCAAACTAGAACATCTGGATCCCCGAGAGTTCTCATAAGAGATTTTGGTGTCAAGTTTTCGTAGTTAAGAAGTCGTGAGTCGAAAGAAGTACAAGGTTTAGAGTATAGACATGTTCTGATAACCCTTTTGGCATCGCAACTGTAATACCTGGAAACAGTCGTTTCACTACAGAGACGGAAAATTATATGACAGATTTAAACAGAATCGAAAGGAAGGTTCCTCGTTCATAGAAAATTAAAGTACTGAAGTCAGTAAGAGGTGTCTCTAAAACCTCGGGTTCTTTTATTTTAGACAGTGTCGAAGGTGAAAAAGGGGAAGATAAACGGTACTTCACTACCCTAGTCTATGTACTAGAATCAAAAACTTACAACTCAAAATTCTCTCGAAAAAGTAATAGGAGAAAGTAAGAGGGGTAAGCGGAGGAAATAGTTCTCCGAAGAATCAAGGAGAAGTAAAAGACAGTAATCTCCATATTGTAGACGTATACACTCCAAAACTATGAAGAGGTCCGTGAGAACTAAGGTGGGACTAAGTAGGTCAAACCGTAAATAGTACTACGTGAGACATATATCTAATTAATTCGTCATACTATTTTATGTCGGGACGGTGAAAGGATTAAAATTTGTTCAGGTAACCAGATACGGGTTAATAATGATAACGAAGAACTGGCGTATTTCCAAAGAACCCTCTGTACATTTAACAGACTATACGGATTGAAAATTTCTTAACAGGTGTCAAACAACACTAGGTGTGTTAGTTTTTAAAATCGTATCAGTCACTCTGTTTTTTATTAAAAAAAAAGACTCTAAGAGAATGAAAGAGGTAGTAGGTCACTTACAACCGTCAAACTAAAAACAAAGGAAACTGAAAATATTTGGGATGAACATCTTGACCTGTACCTTGTTGTCTGACCAAGGTTTATCCTTTTCCTCATGCCGTTCCGACATATAACAGTGGGACGAATAAATTGAAGATACGTCTCATGTAGTACTCTTTGCAACCCGACCTTCTTTGTGTTCGACCTTAGTCCTAACGGCCCTCTTTATAGTTATTGGAGTCTATACGTGTACTGTGGTGGGAATACCGTCTTTCACTTCTCCTCGATTTTTCGGAGAACTACTTTCACTTTCTCCTCTCGCTTTTTCAACCGAATTTCGAGTTGTAAGTCTTTTACTTCTAGTACCGTAGACCAGGGTAGTGAAGTACCCTTTATCTACCCCTTTGTCATCTTTGTCACATTCTGAAATAAATAAATAAAAACCCCCCCGAGGTTTTAGTGACGTCTACCACTGACGTCGGTACTTTAATTTTCTGATTGAAGAACCTTCTTTTCAATACTGGTTGGATCTGTCATATAAGTTTTCGTCTCTGTAATGAAACGACTGATTCCGGGTAGATCAGTTCCGATACCAAAAAGGACACCAGTACATACCTACACTCTCAACCTGACACTTCTTCCGACTCTCGACTTCTTAACTATGAAAACTTGACACCACAACCTCTTCTGAGAACTCTCAGGGAACCTGACGTTCCTGTAAGTTGGTCAGGTAAGACTTCCTCTAGTTGGACCCTAAAGAAACCTTCCTTACTACGATTTCGACTTCGAGGTCATGAAACCGGTGGAGTACGCTTCTCAACTGAGTAACCTTTTCAGAGACTACGACCCTCCCTAACCCCCGTCCTTTTCTTCCCCTGCTGGCTCCTACTCTACCGACCTATCGTAGTGTCTGATCTACCTGTACTCAGACTCACTTGAGACCCTCTACCACTACCTGTCCCTCCGGACTACACGACTCTAAGTACCCCACGTTAAGTACACCAGCGTTTCTGAGTCTGTTCTTACTTGCTGACTTGACTTGACTTGACATGTAGACCTTTAAGAACCAAGTGTATGACGAATTAGGATCGAACTTCCTAAAATTCGTATTGGAAAAATCATATACTTTAGTCGTGTCAAAATGTCAGAAAACTTATGAGAAGACGTCACAAGTTCTTATATTACGTACGTAGGAACCTCACGATCTCTTTTAGTCCCTTGTCTTTGCAAAACAATTTTTTTATTATCGGGTCGTGCGTCGGTGTCGACCGTTGTCACGGAGAGGTACCCGTGGTTTCTCTGAGAGTGAAACCATCTAATCAGGACGAGTGATCGTGTACGTGTTATCAGTACCAGTTTTGAGTGTCGGTCGGTGACCACAGTTTTAATGGATGGTCGAACAAGAGTCAATAACATTGGGTTGGTGTATTCTTCAACTCGTGTATTCCTGTATTGACCATATTGACATAGACTACTGGTCTCTCATACTGTGACCTGACGTGTTCTATTGAAGATGTATTACGATTAAAAAGTTCTGATCTACTGTATTGACTATATGTATGATGTATCTTTGATTGTGTCTCTAAATCCGTTTTACTTCAGTAACTTCATGGAAGATTTACTTCCTAGTTATATATTGGAGCTCCCCACTCCCACCCCTTATTCACTTTGTCTCTTCGTTACTTTCGTAGGATTTTCATGAGTAACTTGAGTTCAGTTCTAACCGTTTGAAGTCATTCTTGAAGTTGTTTCTTAATCTTTTATATAAAATTTTTTAGTCGTAATTTATTATGTTGTTAACTATAATCTTTCTACGATCTGTTTTAGTTGTCGTCTAATCTCCTAAGTCTTCTTACCTAGTCGATAGACCTCTTATTACATCACCTTTAGTAGGTTACTGTTGTCGTTTTAGATAAACTTCTTTATTACCGACTTTTGAAGGGATTGTACCACTTCCTTTTTCCGTAAATTCAATACCTTAATATCCTTCAGAATTTGTTCTCTTGTGTCTGAGTCTGGTTCTATGTAATATTAATTTTACAGTTTTCACTTTAATTTTCTTTTATAATTTTGGTCACTCTCCTTTCTAGATAAATATATGATTTATTAACGGTATTTAATAAATAGACTGAAAAACAGTATTTAAAGTTTGTGGTCTTTCGTGACCGTATCATATTAGTTAATGTCTCTTTTATGACCCTTTTTTTTTTTATTGTCTTTTGAAACTTAGTTTTTATGAGATGTTTCAAAAGTAAGGTTTGACTTCTTCTTTATTTCTAAAAGGGTCCATTTGTATTTCATTTGTTCAGGTAGTGTTAATTTGACCGAAATGTTTATACATTTTCTCTGAAGAAATTTTTCTTTTCCGGTATTGTTCTTTGTTCCTTTAATACCCCTTTTTTTTTTATATAATTTCCGATCGTGTATCACCTAGTATGTGAATGTTTCGATTACACTTCTTTCCATTTTATGTTTCCACCATTTTAATAGATATAGACAATATCTTTTCACTATGTATTTTATCTGCCTACATTTTATATTCCAGTTTTTGTATTTTACATCCCCTCCTCATGAAATATGAAAAACGTAATTTTTTTTTTTGGTTTACGTAAAATTTACACGAGTTTGATCTCACGGGTAGTTGAATTTTATCAGATGTTATATGTTTCAAGTAATGCATACTTCGTGTGTTATTGGTATGTGGTTTTGAAAATGTCTATGTGTTTTTTATTTCTCTTTACATATATTTGGATTGTAATTTCTTTCAGTAGTTTAGTATTCCCTTCTCTTGATCTTTCTTCTCACAGTTTTACTTCGATGATTTGTTGGTCTTTTGTCGTTTTACAATCACTCATGTATGTAAAATTATTCATAAAATGAACGTTTACCTGATTTACGAGGGAGGTCAGTTTTCTGTACCTAAACGAATTATATTACTTTTTTCCGGTGTCTATACGACGGATGTTCTCTAAGTGAAGTTTAAATTTCCGTGTGTATCTGACTTTTACCCTCTATCCTTTTCGTAAGATACGGTCACTTTTATTTTTCTTCTGACCTTATCGTTATAAATATAGTCTGTTTTATCTAAAATTTAGTTTCAGACACTTTTCCCTGTTTCTTCTTATGATGTATTACCAATTCCCTAAGTCTCCTACATTGTGAACTTTTATGTACGGTCTATATCTTCGTGGATTTGACGTTCCTCTAGGTTGGTCAGGTAAGACTTCCTCTAGTTGAGACCCTAAATAAACCTTCCTTACTACGACTTCGACTTTGAGGTCATGAAACCGGTGGAGTACTCTTCTCAACTGAGTAACCTTTTCTGAGACTAAGACCCTCCCTAACTCCCGTCCTCCTCTTCCCCTACTGTCTCCTACTCTACCGACCTACCGTAGTGACTGAGCTACCTGCACTCAGACTCACTTGAGGCCCTCTACCACTACCTGTCCCTCCGGACCGTACGACGCTAAGTACCCTAGCGTTTCTCAGTCTGTGTTGACTCCTGACTTGACTTGACTTGACTTGACTTTGAGAATGTCGTTTCTAATCATCTATATTTTCTCAAAACGGTTCTCTTGTGTGACCAGTATTGTTTGTGGGAGAAATTTGTTGTCTTCGTCAGTCGTTATCGTTCTGGTTCTCGACTGACACCGAGTCTATTACTTGAGGAACAACGGTTTAAGTCTGAATTTAACTTTTTTTTCATCTTGTAAGTCCATACTGGATTTACTTTAGGGAATACTAATATGTCACATTCCCTGTTTATCTAAGTTTCTTAATCTAGACGGTCTGTCTTACGGACTCCTTCATACCTGTCTCTAAGTACTGTGACATGTTCTTCGTCACTAGTTCTGATATGGGTTCTTTTTATTCACGTTTTTTCGTTTTACAAACAGACTCTTCCGGAATGTTTATTGAGTCTTTTCTTCCCTTCGATTTCCGTCTCTTCTTTTCCTTTCGATATAGATAAACTTACGTCTTAAGATTTCTTATCGTTCCTCTCTATTCTTTCAACAGGAGTCAATAGTTTCGTTTTATTATGTCCTTTTGTTATCTGATCTTACGCTTTCTGATCTCTAGGGAAGTTCTTGTAATCTCTAAGGTTTCCTTGTAAAGTATTTTTCTAACCGTGTTATTTCCTGTCTTTACCATACTTGGAGTATCTTCGTCTTTTCTAAATCTTCTCTACCTTTCTTATGTGTCTTCTTGATATGTTTTTTCTAGAACTGGGACTATCGGTGTTTCCACACTAGTGAGCGGATCTCGGTCTGTAGGACCTTACACTTCAGTTACACCGGAATCCTTCGTAATGATTCTTATTTCGATCACTTCCACTACCTTAAGGTCAACTCGATAAAGTTTAAGATTTTCTACTATTTCATAACATGAGTTATATAGTCATTTAAACCTTTTGAGTCGGTACCAGTGTCCTGACCTTTTCTAGTCGAAAGTAAATCTAGAGTTTCTTCCCATTACGGTTTCTTACAAGTTTGATGGTGTGTTTACGTGAGTAGAGTAGAGTGTACGTTCGTTTCGTCACGAGTTTTAAGAGGTTCAGTCCGAAGTCGTCATGTACTTAGCACTTGAAGGTCTATAAGTTCAACCTCAACCTAAATCTTTCCCGTCTCCTTGGTCTCTAGTTTAACGGTTGTAGGTGACCTAGTAACTATTTCGTTCCGTCAAGGTCTTTTTTTTTTTTTTTTTTTT
>SJYO01049755.1:67898066-67998745 GCA_006410555.1 Capra ibex
AACGATAATAAAAGAGGGTAAGTCTTCCGACAGAAAAGTGGAACGAATATAAAAGGAAACAACACGTCTTCGAAAATTAAAATTAATCTAGGGTAAACAAATAAAAACGAAAATAAAGGTCTTAAGACCCTCCACCTAGTATCTCCTAGGACGACACTAAATACAGACTCTCACAAAACGGATACAAGAGGAGATCCTCAAAATATCAAAGACTAGAATGTAAATCTAGAAATTAGGTAAAACTCAAATAAAAACACACGCCACAATCTTTCACTAGATCAAAGTAGAGTACATATAAATCTTAAAAGAATGTTTCATCGGTGAATTTTTTTTTAACCGAGAAAAAGAAAATCCCTACCGAATTAAGTTCGGAAAAGATGAACTACTTAAAGTAAGATTCCCGTAGTCTTCAAGACTAAAAGAGAGTTTGAAGCCCTAGACAAAGAGGGTGTTCTTAACGAACCTTCGGTGTAAAATGTTTCATCTTTATATTTTCACTTATTGAGTAGTTCAAAAAGAAAAAGAAGAATTGTATAGTTATATCCGGTACAAAGAGATACCAAATAATAAATAAGTTTTTCGAAATTCTATAAATTTCGTTAGATTAAAAGGAAGGAGTTACTTCTTTGTAATTTACACGAGTTTTATGAATACCAATCTTAGAGAAATGAGGTTTCAACGTAAAAGGTAATAAAATTGAATGTTAAAAGACCACGATCTAAAGATTGTGACTCGTGATAATAGTTTAACATAAATATCAAAATGTAATATCATTTTATAATGTAAACATATTTATATAGAAATTTGTAAGTTTGACTAAAAAATTACTATTTAAGATAATATTTATAAAATTTTACCGAATGACATGACTCATACATTTAAAAGGATAAAGTTATTTTAACCGTCTACCACTTGTATTTATTTTATGTTTTTCCTTTACTAAAATTTTACTTTACTTTTGGAGTGAGGTAGTAATTAATTACAAATGTATTACCCAAACAGTAAAAGTGTAAGTGTAAGGTCTTCAAATATAGATACGGACTTATTCATCTACTCAAAAGAGAAAACTATCTTCTAAACCTTCTTCAAAACGTTTCCTTCCTTATAAACCATCTCCTCTTCATAGATGATAGTTATTCATTAATTATTACATCGTCAGTAAATTTTTCACAGTTAGTTTAAGTCTACAAGTTCACCTCCGTATCCTTGTAATCTCTGGTGTACGATGTAAAATAAAAGTCGAAATTTACTGACTAAAGGATCCTAAAACACTAATTTTCAAATACCTCATAAACAACCAACCAAACACAAATAGAATTCAAAGACGTTTCACTCAATATACCTGTTCTTTTACGGTGTGGACTTAAAGTCAGAGTTTAAACAATACTCGTAAAACTGCAGTCCGTAGAATAAATTTAAACCGAATAGAGGAATTGACATTCGACCTTTATTACGGATTATCAAATGATTCTGTAGTACACTGTCTACGAAAATTCGGACTGGACGTTGTCCTCAGTGTCTGAAGGGAGAGGAGGATGAAATGAGTCTGTCGTCAGTTCAACTGAACACTGTGCACCTGGTTTTGGAACAGGTACATATACCAACAGTTACTTTAGACTTCTGAAAGAGAGGGAAGGGAATCACTCCGAGACATTCATCTAGAGATGTTTAGGGAAAGAGGAATTACTCTAATAAACTTCCGTCCTCGATAAAGAATCTATACTTAACGTAGCAATATAATACACCAGGTTATAACTGAATGACTTCACTCCAAAAAAAAATCAGTGACTTTGAAAACATCATCAGGGAACAAACTCAAAGGTCTTTTAAGGATTAGGCACGTGTTTTAATCCAAAACGAAAACTTTTGTAATTAAGTCTGATTCATCAAACATTAATAAACACATATAAAGGACCAGAAAATAGAGGTTAATTGTTAACAGTGTGTTACTTAAAAGTAATCTGTTGACTGTAGTAATCTGTTAGAAGTGATTTTCGTAGTAATTGAAACTAAAGTAAAGAAATGATTTTGGGACACCAATTAATTTTAAGAACACATGTAAAATCTTCTTCGAGGCCACAGTATCTAACAAAGTTACAGGTATAACTCTCACACAATCAGTGAGTCAGTACAGGTTGAGAAACGTTGGGGTTCCCTACATCGGAAGGTCCGAGGAGACAGGATTACCTTACCTGTCGGCTAGAAAAGAGGTCCCCTAGAAGGGTTTCGTCCATAGTTTGATCTAGGGGACGTAAAGTAGTCCAAGAAATGGTGGACTCGGTGTTCCCTGTACATCTTATTTACCACATAAAGTTTTAGAAATTTTCTAACCGAAACATTTTTACAAATTTAAATGAACTTAATATAAAATTTTAATTTTTTTTTTATAACGAATTTCAAAAGAATAAAATGGTACGTCAACGAAGAAATCATCAATAATTCGAAAAATTACACCGTTTAGAACGAACTTGAGACCTTTATTTCATTATTAATATTTGATTAATTTCATTATATTTATATATTTGTTATTATTTATGTTATAGACGTAAGTACATTTTAATATATATATATAAACAGAAAGTACACAAAAATAAAAATAAAAAAACTTCAAAAAAGGAAAAACTTTTTTAAATTTAGATAAATAAAATTAATATCCAATTAATGAAATGTTATAACATAACCAAAACGGGATGTAGTTGTACTTAGGTGGTGTCCATATGTGTAGGACTTGGGGTGAGGGAGGAGGGAGGGGTATGGTATGGAGACCCAGTAGAGTCACGTGGTCGGGGTTCGTAGGTCATAGTACGTAGCTTGGACCTGACCACTAAGCAAAGTATATACTATAATATGTACAAAGTTACGGTAAGAGGGTTTAGTAGGGTGGGAGAGGAAGAGGGAGAGGGTGTCATAAAACTGTGACTATTAAACAGTAATGAATCAACTTTGTATTTATGTACAATTTTTTATAAATAATAACCGTTTTCGTGTTTTTTAATGTTCACATTTGACGAACAAGTGATGAAGGAATAACGTGTATTTATCTTTCAGTGACAAAGGTCTCTATTACACTAAAGTACCTTTAAATAGGATAACATGAACGTTCGGGATTAAATACTAAAATAGTATTTAGTATTTACGTTAAATAGTAATGTATTAGTTACTTGTTTAAAACCAAAACGAATGGGACATGTTAAGAACATTGTTGATTCACACGACAGTGACTAATGTGTACTATTAGGTCTTTCAAAGGAATGACTTCATCCTATAAGTCTTTTTAAGTACCAACACTCGAGTGACAAAAGATCCTTTTAATTTGTTACATTGTAATATTGTAAAATAATACCCACGTATTATCACACAAGAATTGTTTTCACGGAAGGTTCGAGGAGACAGGTACCTTAAGAGGTCTGTTCTTATGACATCACCAATCGGTAAGGGAAGAAGTCCTCTAGAAGGTCTAGGTTCCTAGTTTGTTCCCAGAGGGTGTGACGTCCCTCTAAGAAATGGTACACTCGGTGGTCCTTTTGGGTGAGAATTGTTTCCCGTAAATTTTATTAGTAGTTAATATTACTTTATAGAAAGACACATTTAAATACGACCAACTTAATGTGTTCATCAATAGTCGCAATTTTTTTTTTTTTTTTTTTAACTCATGAGTTAGGGATTTCCCAAAGACATCGAAAGAGAAGGTATTAGTGTCACCGTAGGTACTTGAACGATCTTTAAGAAGGTCCATTTATAAGAAGGAGAAGACGAAATAGAGTTCATATATAATATAAGAATGATAGATTTATGAAGTCTTATATATACAAATTGAATCTATTCGGATTATATGATTTTGAAAACGTACCATTAAGGATTCATCTATTATACGATATTTAATTATAAAGAATATAGTTTTCAAACTGAAGAGTCAATACTAAAATAGTTTTTTATTTAAGTAAAAATATAAATTATATTATAAAGGGAAGAGGTGAATCTAAGTTATTCCTTAGACAGGATACTGAAGATTTAACTTCTCTTTTTTTTTAGAGAACGAACTATTTACACTTGATTTTATTTAGGTACTTTTTTTTTTAGGTACGAGTCCACAAAAATAAGTGAAACTAAAATGGTGTTTTACACTAACAGTTAGAATAGAGTAAAAGAAAAGGTTGTAAAAAACAATTTAACTTTATGTCAACTAAATGTTACAATACGATTAAAGACGGGATGTCCTTCTACTAAGTCAATGTGTATATATAAGAAAAGGTAATACTAAACAGTATTCTATAATTTATATCAAGGGACACGATAAAGTCGTCCTGTGACAACAAGTAAGTAAGATATATATTACCAACCGTAGACGATTAGGGTTTGAGGGTTCGGAAGGGAGGGGGTGGGGAGGAGAGGGAACCGTTGGTGCTAAGACAAGAGATAAAGACACGTAGAAGTTCTGTACAAAACTCGTAGAACAGATGTATATCTTGTTTTGTATAACTCTTTTAGACACAGGAGTACTTTAAAATGGACCCTCTGGATGTTCACAGTCGATACTATTATTTACCTTTTTCACGTTTGATTTCAGTTCAGACTCTTTTGGTTTTCCGATTACATTTCCTCTTTCACTGATTCCCTATGAAGTGTCATTTATCAAGAGAAATTTCTCCATTTTATAACCAACTCTGGGTTTCCTTCTCTTCGTTGACCGGTATACGACAATTCTCCCGTCGTGTAAAAGATTTCTTGTGTACTACTTGTTTCATGGTTTACCTTTTACCGTATAATCTTTTGTCATTATACGAACTTTCGTCCCGTATACGTCAGCTGACTCTCTTCTTCTATTATTAAATTATATTTTAACTCTCTGTCTCGTCTAACATATTCTGGAACTCTCGATCCAATTCCTAAAAAATAGAATAAGATTCTTCGGATGACTCAAGAACGGCCCCAGGTCGGGGTCACCTAGGTCCCACTAAGCTTCCCCTCTGCCTCATCCGCTTCTTTTTTGAATAAATAAATAATTATTTTCTAATCTAATCCTTCTTTATCACATCATCCTTTTAATTCACCTCTTTTCTCCGACTTATTGAACCAAATTAACCTTTCGGTTATTTCAAGGTCTGTTCCTCGAACGTGGTAGATGCCATCCGGTGGTCACAGGTAAACTTATAGTGTCTCACGGGACGGAACCCGAGAGAGAAAATACCTAGAATCTTCGGTCCTGTTCATTCATCTGTACCGCTCGGAGGTACGGAGGGACTTAAGTCCCTTAAGTCGGACTTTAATCTCATTTCTTCTCTGTTCCCCCTTTGGTCAGGAAGGTTACTGACCGGGTCGGAGATAACAGATCTTTCCGGAAAATATGGAAAAACTAACATGTATCTCTAGTTACCCATTATGTTTCAATACGTCGTAATCGTCGGGTCTGAGAATAGTTTTGGTCCGAAAAGAGAGACGTATGGATTAACATATGTGTTCAGAATCCACTAAATGTAGTAGAAGGCCTGTTTTCCCGGTTAATTATAAAATGTCGGAAAAAAAGAGTATTCCCAAACAGTTGGTCTTCTGAATAAACACAACTAGAAGGGTTTCAGACCACGGTGAGAGTCTTTCGTGATTTATTTCAATGTAAGAATGTATCGTTTCTATGTCGTTAAATATTGTTCATTTGAAGACTTACCCTCTTTTATTATCGTTTACTTCGTTGACTGTTTGTAGATTAGAGTTTTTATATGTTTGTTGAAGACGTCGAGTTAAGGTCTTTTTATTTGCTGGGTTAGTTTTTCACCCGGTTTCTTGATTTATCTGTAAAGAGGTTTCTTCTGTATGCCTACCGATTGTTTGTGTACTTTTCTACGAGTTGTAGTGAGTAATAATCTCTTTACGTTTAGTTTTGGTGTTACTCCATGGTGAAGTGTGGTCAGTCTTACCGACGCTAGGTTTTTAGACGTTCGTTATTTACGACCTCTCCCACACCTCTTTTCCCTTGGGAGGATGTGACAACCACCCTTACGTTTGATCATGTCGGTGATACCTCTTGTCACACCTCTAAGGAATTTTTTAACGTTTATCTTGATGGAATACTGGGTCGTTAGGGTGACGACCCGTATGTGTGGCTCCTTTGGTCTTAACTTTCTCTGTGTACATGGGGTTACAAGTAGCGTCGTGACAAATATTATCGGTCCTGTACCTTTGTTGGATCTACAGGTAGTCGTCTACTTACCTATTCTTTCGACACCATGTATATGTGTTACCTCATAATGAGTCGGCAATTTTTCTTAAGTAAACTTAGTCAAGACTACTCTACCTACTTTGACCTCGGCTAATATGTCTCACTTCATTCGGTCTTTCTTTTTGTGGTTATGTCATATGATTGTGTATATATACCTTAAATCCTTCTACCGTTACTGCTGGGACATACGTTCTGTCCCTTTCTCTGTGTCTACACATATTACCTGAAAACCTGAGTCTCCCTCCCTCTCCCACCCTACTAAACCCTCTTACTGTAAGATTGTACATATGATAGTACATTCTTAACTTAGCGGTCAGATACAGACTACGTCCTATGTCGTACGAACCTCGACCACGTACCCCTACTGGGTCTCTCTACAATACCCCTCCCTCCACCCTCCCCCCAAGTACAAACCCTTGCGTACATTCTTAATTTCTAAAATTTTAAATTTTTTTTTTATTATTTTTTTATTTTTTATTTATTTTAAAATTTTTTTTCCTCATGTCACTAAATATTGTTTTCTTTTCATTAATTGAGTTTTAGTTTTGATGATATATAGGAAAAGGTATAGGGCAAATGTAACTAATTGTAGGAGGGTCCACGGATTTTCTATTTCTTATACCTCCGGACCGTCGTTAGTAACTCAGTTGTCACTTTTGGGCAGTGGTTATACTAAAAATCGAGAAATCTTTTCCGAAACATAGAAATTCTACGAAATTCGAAACACGTAAAGCGACAACCCCTCGACATTCGCTTAAGTGTTCGACATTCTCCAGTCCTCCTTGGACAATCCGTTCGATCTCTTGATAGTCTCCCCAAACTGACTTTGTAGGGAAAGTTTACGTCTTCTGATTTCGGGACTAAACTGAAAAAGGTCTCTTATAGTCTTCTCACCTTTTCGTCAGTCTAAGAATAAAACCCCCCATGTACAAGTCCTTTATGGTCCCCCTTTTGGACTCCAGACTAATCGGAACGGTAGTCTCGAGACAGTGTACTGGAACAGTACCCACCTTAAGGAGTGTGACCGAAGGCCGTTCAATAAGGTTCCTCTCTCAATATTCCAGACGAAAACGATATCTTACTCAGACATTTCTTACCTAACGTCTTTCCGTTCCTACCTCGATCCCTCTGTCTGACTCTTGTAGAGAAGTAATTTGGTCCCCTCTTAAGTAGTTAGGTCCTCCCGTTAACCTTTCTTGACACCCCAAACACTTTGAGTGACCTCACTGTCTTTGTGGTATATAGGTTTAACACGTCCGAACTTATATACAAATTTGTGAAACATTCATTCATTTATATTAGTATAAATGTTAGTTTATATTATTATACATAAAAACAATTCTAACGTCCACAATAGAAGATTTTTACTGATATTCTTAATTCGGTCTTTCTTTTTGTGGTCATGTCATATGTTTGCGTATATATACCTTGAATCTTTCTACCATTACTATTGGGACATACGCTCTGTCGTTTTCTCTGTGTCTACATATTTTGTCAGAAAACCTGAGACACCCTCTCCCTCTCCCACCCTACTAAAACCTCTTACCGTAACTTTGTACATATTATAGTATATTCTTTACTTAGCGGTCAGGTCCAAACTACGTCCTATGTCCTACGAACCCCGACCACGTGACCCTACTAGGTCTCCCTACCATACCCCTCCTTCCACCCTCCCCTAAGTCTGCCTTAACTCTACAATAAACGGAATCGGTCTTTCAAGACTACAAAAAGTAAGATTTGCATAAGAGTATCTCTGAGATCCCGCATAAAACTCCTCGTGTGGTACGAATCTATTTTAATGAAAAGGGATCGAGAAGGGTCTTACGAAAAGTGTGTGTGTGTGTGTGTGTATGTGTGTGTGTGTGTATGTGTGTGTGTGTGTGTGTGGGGTTACATGGCGAAAACATTTATAATCTACACGTACTGATAACTTCCATTTACAAAGATTTAATAGTCTTGGTCGTATATAAAAGAAAATCCATACTTAATTATAGTACAAGTATATATATTAGAGAATCGATCTTAAATTTTCGTTTTTGTTTTTTGAAATCCTCTGTTCTTACGGTCAAAAGAAGATTAGAAGGAGGAATCTCTCCAATTTGTCCGTTTTCTTGACAAGACTCAACGATTCATTTCCATATTGATGTACCTGAGCGTGTCTCTGGTCTACGACACTTACGTTTGTGATGGCGTCACACTTTTCGAGACTTGTTACAATGTCCATACTGGAACGAAACAAAATAAGGAGCAACCTTCTCCACTCTAAAATACTCACATTTGTAAAAGGATTTAGCTTTATAGAGAACCCTTTAAATTTAGGGTTGACAAAGTTCCGTCTTTCCGTAAAGGTAATACGGAGATTTTCTGTTCCTTCAGTTCACTACTGTTTGTTCCTCGTACTTTTTGGTCACTTTACGGTAATTTTACTCGTCACCCGACTTTTCACTTAAATATTCAAAAGAAGACCTTCATCTCTTAATCTTGTCGTGTCGTTTACATCCCTGGTCGCCATACAACCTGTTACTTAGAGCAAAAGTGTCAGGAGACTTTGAAACCACCATCGTTCAAGTTTCCACACAGTACCTGTCCATTTATCGTGTTTATGCACGTCGACTACTAAGTCCATTTTACACCTCTGACACAGGGTAGAGTTCCGTCGTCGGAGGAGGAGGAGTGTCGGTCGGTTATAAAAACTTTTACTTTTATATACGGGTTGTAAAAGTCCTGAAGACACAAAAACCAAAAAATGATTCTTTTCGTTTAAATTCTCATAATACGGAATTAGATTAACATTTTACAGTATATATATACACACACACACACACACACACACACACACACACACCCACCCACCCACCCAAATATTTAGTATGTTACGTTAGTTTGTCTTACCCTGAGTTGGACAACCAGTGTAGTCTTTCCACGTATTATTAATTTACCACCTTTCAGTACCATATTCTTCAGTTTTGGGTATAGAAGACTTCTATCTTTTTGACTGAGTGACTTCTACAGAACAAACCCTATTCCAAGTCATGTCAGAACAGAAATCGTATTGGGTTCCGACTTCACCTCCCCCACCTTTTTCTCTAGTAGAGAATACGCAGAAGACGGAGACCCCTCTTCATGAACCGAGAGGACATAATTCTCTACTCTTTTATCACCGATTAAGTAGAAATGAATTACGAGCGGACGACGACTAACAATCCACTTTAAGTCTCAAAGTCGAAACAGTTCTGCCTCTGACCCTCGTTTGTGTCCTTTCGAACTCAAGAGGGTCCGATCTTGTACTCATTAAATCAGATAGGGTACATGTGAAAAGTCATGGATCTGTTCGTCAGTACAACGTCTTCGAGTCGTATCTCGGGATCTTCTTACCGACCTTGAACCTCAAGTCTCTGAATGGACGATTAAATACAGAACTATTTCTACGAGGGATACTGATCTGCACGTAATAAGTGAACAACCCTTGAATACTTTTACTGAATCTCCTTTTTTTTTCTATTAATTCTTTCAGTACATTGTCTTTCAGAGTCTCTCTTTCTTATTCCTTGATTTTATTTTGTTACTATAGACAATGGGTAATTTCCCAGTCTATCTTTTTAGGAAAGTTTTGTATCCTCTGTGCAAAAATAATAGATACGTAATATGACCATAACCCTAATAACCCAAAGTCTAAAGTTTAACGATTACAGAAGGTTCTAGACACGAAACATTACCTAGTATAAAGATAAAGAGAGAAATTTTCAATCTAAATTAACCTGACCATCAAGAAGATATGAAACTAATTTTTTTTTTTTTTCTGAAAATATTAAAGAAATTTAGACGAATACAAGATATCTTGGTGTCTTGTAAAGGTAATTTCCTTCCGTAGATAATGTCTACTTTTGATGACTGAAGGATCTCTACGGTCTTTAAAAGGTGAGGAACTATCTGATCCTTTTATGAAGATGGTCTCTCCCGAATATCGTGTAAAATAAAATACACCGACACCCCAATATCGGAGTAAGGGGTGAAAGATCAACCATCTAAGGAAATAGTTTTTCCGTCTTAAAATTCATGCGACCTAAGACAAAGGAAGAAAAAGATTAGTCAATCCTTTTTAGACAAGAAATTACCGTCACAGAGTATAACTACCGTTCCCAAAGGTACGAAGGTTTTCATTCTTTATGACAAGTATGACCCCGAAACCCGATGAAGGAACCTAAGGACGAGACAACTATAATTCAGGTAACAGAATCAAACCTGAGACGACTTTAGTCTTGGACTCAAGTTTTAAGTCAAGGTGACGACCCGTATATGTGGTTCCTTTGGTCTTAACTTTCTCTGTGCACATGAGGTTACAAGTAGCGTCGTGACAAATATTATCGGTCCTGTACGTTCGTTAGATCTACAGGTAGTCGTCTACTTACCTATTCTTTTGACACCATGTATATGTGTTACCTCGTAATGAGTCGGTAATTTTTCTTATGTAAACTTAGTCAAGATTACTCCACCTACTTTGACCTCGGTTAATATGTCTCACTTCATTCGGTCTTTCTTTTTGTGGTTATGTCATATGATTGTGTATATATACCTTAAATCTTTGTACCATTACTATTGGGACATACGCTCTGTCGTTTTGTCTGTGTCTACATATCTTATCAGAAAACCTGAGACACCCTCTCCCGTTCCCACTCTACTAAACCCTCTTACCGTAACTTTGTACATATAATAGTATACACTTTACTTAGCGGTTAGGTCCAAACTACGTACTATGACCTACGAACCACGACCACGTGACCCTACTGTGTCTTCCTACCATACCCCTTTCTCCACCCTCCTCTCAAGTCCTAACCCTTACGTACATGTGGGCACCACCTAAGTACAGTCACATACCGTTATGGTTATGTTATAACATTACATTAATTGGAGGTTAATTTTATGTATTTAAATATGGTTTTTTTTTTTTCTTCTTTTTTTAGTTAAATAAATCGTTCCGTGGAGTCCTTCATTTTTCCTCCTTAAATACCCCCGTTTCACATATTAGTCTGGTCTCTTACTAAGTTTCAGTCGTCTTCGTCGGGATCACTACCCCTGTACTGACGTATAATTTGAAAATTCTTCACTTACTACATATAGGTCCTAATAAATGGTCTTTTCTTCCACCAATGTGATAGATATTTGACGGAAGGTAGAGAACAAGAAACTTCCCACAGAAGTCCCGTGACTGAATGACACAAAACGTTCACCCGATTCGACCGAAGTATCACATCCTTTTCTAGGACCTAAAGCTCGTCTTTGATATAGAGAATTGAACCTGTTTGTAGAGTAATAAGGGTTACCGAGTGAAGTGTTCGACGACTTCAACCTCCGACCGACTCTACGGTACTGGACCCACAGGTCTCCTTTATCGATACGAATGTAAGGTCTTTATGTCGACGTACTGGAGGGAAAGAAGTACACATGAAACTAGAAGCGACAAGTCAACTGACGTCAGGGATGTTCTCCGACCGGAACATTAAAGTAAGGTAAGGGTTAAGAAAGGTGACAAATGTTACTCTATAACCATCGTAATATTACAAGAGTGGAACTTTGTACCAATATCCAAGAAGTTTGACCGAATTGGTCTTTAGGGACATGAAAGTACTTGTTTGGACTTCGGGAATGTTTCATATGTCAAAAGACCAGTTCGGTCAAACTTATTTGGATATTGGGTACAATATCCACTCTTGTAATATTATGAGAGTTTGAGGGTAACGTGAGACTACTTCTGGTCTAATATATCTTAAAGAGATTCGACTTAATGAGACGTTTTATAGTCTACTTGTGTAAAAACCTTGTATTTTTAACGACAGGACCTTTTGATTTATATTCACTTGTCACTGGATATTTATAGACTTTTAATTATACGATAATTATCCGTCATACGTTATAGTTGGTAATAAAATCGTATAATAAAACATTCTATTTTTATAATTGACAAAATACTAACGATATATAATGTATTTCTGGTTGTTATTATTCCAGTGACCCGAGTCATAAGATAACCATACGAAAGTCTTTCTAAATGATTCCCAATTACTATTATGTTTTCTTAATATAAAAAGTAAAATACAGTGAAATTCTGTAATATATCCTGACAAATTGAACATTATAATTTAGTTTAATATAGTAAGTACTTAAATCTTAACAAAAACATGAACGTACACATATGTAAATTAAGTTTTACTCAGTCCAAACACCTAAAAAGAGAAAGAACCTTACAAAAAGGTGTCATAGTTATTTAGTTGTAATATTTTTACTCTGAAATAAAGGATAACTAATGACTATAAAATTTTCAAAATTTTAAATAAATAATATCAAATAAATGTTATTTTAAATTTTTTTAGATAAAATTACCATAATACCCTTCTTTTACTTCTCTTTTATGAATTGTATTTAGATATTATTGGTTTCAGTACACGTAATCATATTTTTTTTCTTTGACTAATTTTAATTTGTTAGTTTAATGAACTTCACACTTTATAATAAAGTGAAATTTTTAGAAACTCACGGAAATTACAGGATCGTGAAAAGATCGTGAGTCTATGTTGTTCCTCGTTCTTCATCTATTATAGGAAAGAGTTTCCCTAAGTTAAGATCATTCTGTTATATTTCATCTAATAGTCAATTGACTATATTTCTATTCCCCCGAAGTGTCCACCGTGATCACCATTTCTCGGACGGACGGTTATGTCCTCTGTATTTTCTACATCTATGATAGGGACCCAGATCTTAAATAGGACCTCCTCCCGTGCCGTTGGATGAGGTCATAAGAACGGACCTTTTAGTGTACCTGTTCTCCTCGGACCGCCCGACATCAGATGTTTCAGTGTACCTCAACACATACTGACTTCGTTGAATCGTGTGGACGTGTGTCTGTTCTATGACTATTAGTGACACTACCCTTTTTTCGTCCATTTATCTCACGGTATAATAAAATATATCACATCTGTTCAGAGATCTCTCTGAGTGTGAACCCTGTGTTACTTTAGTGACTCTTTTTACGAGTATATACTACCTCAGTAAGTAATGGTCTACCTTGTCGTCCTCCAGTTAAATCCACTTTTGGTTCTCCTACTTCATCTTTGACCCAACCTTTCCACCGGTCCTTGATGCATCCTATATGATCCTGTTTCATTTCTTACACACAATATAAGTTTCGTAAAACATTTTAGTACCTAAAACTTAACCCTCATTTTCCTAGGTAAAGTATAAAATTTTACTGGTGAGACCCATAAATTTCCCCATGTGTAAAATTATACTGTTTTTACCTTGAACCTTTATTCCACAATACCAAATCCGTTCTTCACTACCACCGGATCTGATCCCACTAACGTTACGACCAACACTCTTCACCAATGTAAATTCAAATAAAACTTCAGTGTCGGTTGTCCTAGACGACTACCTAAAGTACCCTACATATTTGTTTCTCACTTCTTATTGAGATATGAAAATCGGACTTTTGAACTTGATACTGTGGTAGGCGACTCTGTTTTTGTCCCACTTTGTCCCGACTCGACTGAGGAGTCAAGACTCTCTAGGAAATCTCTATAGTCTACATTTAGACTCTTCTTTTTAACTCACTAATAAATTCATATACACAAATCTCATGTCCCCTCTCAGGTTTTGAGTCCTTTTTTTTAAACAATTAGTAGTCATAAACTTACTATAAATTTGTCTTTGGACCCACCTTAGGGAATCTTATACTGACATAAATCTCCTTCCTCTATTTCTCACTTAAGGACTAGTCCGTGTCCTAAGTAGTTTCCTCTGTTTTTAGTCACTTCTTTAACATCTTTGTACCCTAGATTCTAGATCTTTACCAAATTCACCTCCTTTACATGTTTTACGATGATTTTCATACTGTTTCTGTTCCTTCCCCTTAAACGGAAACTTAAACAGATACACACGTTCAACCAGTGGAGGCTACACTTCTCGAAGTAAAATCAGAACCATAATTTTCGTTCTGACCCTTATTCAAACTTCTCTTACCTGTCAATGCTTCACTATAAGTTCTGTCTCTTGTCTGAACTATAAGACGAATTTTGTATCTTTACATATCAAATTATCTTCATATTTTTCCCTCTTTAAGTTTTTACTTTACTCTTTTTCCATTTATAATTATAAATATACTACCATCATCAATGTATCATACTTTGTTTCTAAAATGGAACGTCTTTTATTAACGTCCTACTTATGGAAATTACTATCCGTTATTACCTGTCTTCGTTAAATGGTCATCTTTCCTATTGGTGGTTGTCCTCGTACCTTTAGACTTACATACTCACGTCACATATTCGTGTTTAGAGACATCCTACGATCGACAATCATCCTTTTTTTCTTGAAGAGAAGAATAGTGAAATGAAGGAGTCCTTATACTTTCTGTTTTTGAATTTGACCTTAAATTCATTTCCCTTATAACTACCCTTGAAAGGTTGTCTTCTCTCTCTCTCCCTTTTTTTTTTCCGATGTTACGACCCTTTAACCTAACTAATCCCTCTTTGTCATAGACAATCTTCATACTTCCCGAGAGAACTTCCGATAGTAGTCCTTCAGTTCCGTTCTCCTAGGTCTTTTACTTACGCTCACACACGTACACACACACAAATGTATATACACACAAAAAAGAGGACAAAATACGTTGGACACACTTACTTGTTATATACCCTTCAACTCTGACTGAAGTCCTATCTTCACAAAACTCCACTGAAATACCTTCCTCTGTCTCAATGTTATTACATTCCATCAGCAGTATTAACGCTCGGTGTCTTAATCCAACCCCCTTTTCTCTCTCTTAATAAGGCACCCTCCTCCTTCGTTTTTCCTTAAACTTTTCTCGTGACTCCTCGTTCTTGAGAGGCCTCTGAACACTCAAAGGATGAGTGGAGAAGTCGGTTACAGTGTAGTTGGGGTGGAAGTAACAAAACGAAAAAAGGAGGACGTTGAAAACAGGAAAAAAAACGAGACGAACCGGGACACGATCTCTACGTAACTAGACCAAGAAAAGGGTTTCAAGGTGATTGTCTATTAATGAAACATAGACTTCATTAAATTTCGTGTAATCTTCTTTTTTCTTTTTTGAACTTATTTCGTGTAAGTTCTTTTTTGAACTTATATATGAGGATTTTGTAGAACCGACGAAGAATAATAGTCTTGAGAGATGACCAGAATTCCAATATCAAATGACTTTGGAACATTTTGTTAAAAAGGTCCACGTAGGAATAGGGGTGGAGGTAAAATAAATGGGAGGAAGGGTCCTTTTGGTTATTTTCCGTTTTCCGGTAGACACACACACATACACAGGAGTCAGTATAGACTGAGAAACGTTTTGAGACCTAACATCGGACGGACCGAGGAGACTAGTACTCCAAAAGCTTCGTTCTGATAACCTCACCCAACGGAAAAGGAGTCCGATAGAAGGACTGGGTCCCTAAATTGAATGTAGAGGACGTAAACATCCACCGAAGAAACGATGAATCGGTGAACTCTTCGGGGGATATACATAGATGGTTATGTACTTACCGTAAAGTTAGAATTTGTTTTGGTCACAAAAGTTCCGAAAAGGACTAAACAGACAAATTTAAGTTGAGGTGTTGAATTGGAATAGGGTATGGGCATATTAACGAAATGATGTATTAAAGGGGAATACCGTTGATCACATAGACGAGATATGGTACAATTCAATGTCAGAAAGGGACCACCGAGTCTGCCATTTATTAGGTAGACGTTACGTCCTCTGGACACAAACTAGGGACCCAACCCCTACAAGGGACCTCCTCCCGTACCGTTGGGTGAGATTATAAGAACGGACCTCTCAGTCTGTGTTGACTCACTGATTCGTGTTGTATAAACTCTATATATATACATATATATACATATATATACATATAAGAGAAAGTTTATATAAATATTATACATTTATATTAAAGTATATATCATATTTAATTAATATATACACCAAAATATATATATATATACTTTCACTTTCAGTGAGTCAACACAGGCTGAGAAACGCTGGGGTACCTTATATCTCAGGTACTTTAAGAGGTCCGGTCTTATTACTTCACCCATCGGTAAGGGAAGAGGTCCCCTAGAAGGGTTGGGTCCCTAGCTTGGACCCAGAGGACTTAACGTCCATCTAGGAAATGGTAGACTCGAAGGTCCCAAATACACTCGTAACAAGGTTTTATCGAACTCTGGGGTACTATTGACTTTTATGTTTCATAAAGTCTAGGGTTACTTAGTTTCTCTTCAATTTCAAAAGAGTAATTTTTATTTTTCCCCTACATTAAACTAAGTAGGTACTAATTATTTTACTATAAAGTAAGTCACTATGTGAAATGATAAATATAAAGTAAACTACAAGTAGAAAGTACTTATAAATAACTTGTACATACTCCACACCTATAAAGAGTAGTAGAGACGACCCGTCACGATTAGATAGAGTGAGATTAAACAGTGGACCTAGTTTTGAAAGTCTACAGAGAGACGAAGATAATAACTCTGAGAGATCAAGTAAGAGGTGTATTCTTAGTCGGTAAAATGTTTGTACATTTAATTTTGTTTTGAAATATAAGTCAGAGTGAGAGAGGAGTTTGATAACGAGGTAAAGAATAAAGGGAGAATTTTCATTAATTTTTTTAGAAAATTATTTGACACATATAAGTAGGATCGTTAAAATAGTGTAAAAAAGAACATAGATGGAGTCTGTCCGAAAATGTGGGAGGTGAGGTCGTTTTAACGAAGGAACTGACAGTGGTTACTGAGAAAATAACGATTACGGTTACCAATTATACATCAAAAATAAATGAACTACATTATTATTATAAACTGTTGCAATTAGTGATGGAGACGAACTTTAATAAGTGTTCAGAAATGTACACTCGGATGGGTCGTGGTGTCGACACATAAACCTGAGAACGTACATACAAAGTTAACCTCTGGTGGAGTATGTCGGGCTACACGTGTGTCGAAGAGGTGACCCCAAAAACTGTTGTAGAATTTAAAACTTTTAAGAACCTTGATGTCGAACGTGGCTTTATCCAACACTTTTCTCTTTGTGTATTACTTAATTAGGAAATTTGAAATCCCATTTAAATTTTATAGTTTTGTTACACAATATAGTTTATCGAAACACTTGTACAAGGAGCTAGTGTAATTCGAGTCACACAGTAAAGAATAAAAGTGTGACAATCGTCGCCATCGTCGACGTGGATGTCGTTCCTCTAACCATAGTGATCAACCTATGGGTTCGCGTTCAGAGATAGTAAACCTTCTACTTCCCGTTATACTTTAAATCTTTCTCTATGAAGTTATCGGTTTTACATGACGAAGAATGAATATATTATTGTAGACATCTAACATCAAATTAGAAAGAAAATCGAAGTCGATTTAGAAGACACGAACATTGTTAGCAATGGTTCCATTGTTAGACAATAAGGGGTCCTTTCTGTGGACATACACAAAGCAAGTTCACTGTTAAAGGAGAACGAAAAACAAGTGAATGAGTGACCTTTACGAACTTTACGAAGATCAAGAAATAGTCAAAACGAAAAATCATAGTAAACATGAACGAATTAAAACATAAAAAAAAAGTGAGAATTCTTATACCTTTTTTTTTTACACAATCAACGAGTCAACACAGGCTGGGAAACACTGGGGTACCACACATCGAGTGGTCCGAGAAGACAGGTAACTCAAGAGGTCCGTTCTTAAGACCTCACCTGACGGTAAGGGAATAGGTCCCCTAGAAGGACTGAGTCCCTAGTTTGGGTCCAGAGAAAGTAACGTCCGACTAATTAATGACAGACTCGGTGGTCCCTTCGGGTACTCTCATATCTTAGCTCACAATCTACGCGAATGGNGAGAGGGGGGGGGGGGGGGGGGGGGGCAGGAAAGTCTTTTCCTTATGTTTTAGAGTCACCACATCTTAAGTCTATAATTGTTTAATACTAAACTCTAAACATACGTAAGAACGACCCGGGTGTATTAATTGTAACCATACGGCTTTGTTATGTAGAAAAACATAAAGTATTTACGTTTAAAAGTCGTCTTTAATCTCCCGATTCCGAGAAAGATTCAAGGAACTAATAAAGACGTAAAATAAAAACCTATATTAAATAAGATAAGTTTAACCTTACTTACTATAACTGTATTGACTGAGGTTACGCACAATAAGAAGACCTTGAAATTTACGTCTTCCCGAGAGACCAACTAAAGATCGTATATTCACATAAATTTTCTCGATTAGAATGTATAAAAAAAAGGAAGAAAAAATTATATTAAAAAATTCACTGTAAACACATTACCTATATTGATGATAGATAGAATAATCATCTAATAAGTATGTCATAAAAAATTACTTGACGTTCGTATATTTTTGTGAAGTTAAATTGAAGTTAAGTTTTTTCTTATTCTTACATTTTCTGTAATTATATATTAAGTATCTAAAGACTCAGAAACCACTTAAAATCTAATTTTTCGTATTAAAAACGAAAATGATTAAAGAAAATATTTTCTATTTTTCAGGGAACTGGGAAGACGGTGTGAACGTACCCTGTCCAATCAAGTCCAAAACGTCTCATGTATACCCTCATAGTCAGTAAATGTTATTTGTACAATTATATCCGTCTCACCTAACTTTAAGTTGACTTGGTGGTCCTCGTGTCTCCGTCTACATAGATGTACAGGACAACTGTGTTAAAAGGGGAAGTCCTGTTTCACTCAAAAGTGTAAACAAATATAATTCAAGTGTCTTTCAAGGTACTATTGATCCAAGTGTTAATGTATTTTTAGATCCTTTTTTTACCTTTATTACATTGTTGTTTTTCATACGGTAATGTACACATTAAGTATATATACAGTCTGTCAAATACATTCACCTTTGTGAAGATTAAAATAAAGAAAAGAAACTTCTTTTGTGTTAAAAGAAATTTTTAATAACTAAATAAACCGACGTGGTCCAGAATCAACGTCGTACATCCCAGATTAAGAGGTCCGTCCCTAACTTGGAACCGGGGGATGTAACCTTCACACGTCAAGGTCAGTGACCTAGTAGTACTGTTAGGGGATGTTAAGTGAAAACAACCAAGTTTTGGAAACCTCAAGGGGTTCATTTTGACTTTGACCGGTGTATGTGTCTCTTGTTCTTATTTGATTGTTTATCCCCCGTCTGATGGGTCACTTTCAAACAACAACTTAATGTAGCCCTAAGAACCGGGGACTTCCTCTTCTTAAGTTAGGTCCCGGTCTCTACTCCAACTAGTGAGTCTCGAAAACACATTGTTTCAAAATAATTTCATATTTCCTCTATCTCTTTCGAAGACGGTATCCGTATGCTTCCCCCGTCTTTCCTATGGGGGGACGATCAGAAATCGACCTACAATATATCAATGGTCGTCAGACAATTACTTTGTTTCCTTACAGAGTTTTGAATCTTACCGTGGTCCGGGGAATGGGTATTCTACATGAAACCCTATTAGAACCGAGGTTTACCAAATAGAACCCGGTATTTTCTTAATTGAACTTAGACCTTCTTTCCGTCTGGTGGTATGTTTATCACAGTAAATGTATCTAATCTCCTTGTTATAGTCTCATATCAAGTCAAGTCAAGTCAGCGAGTCAGCACAGGCTGAGAAACACTGGGGAACTTAGCGTCGTGCGGTCCGGAGGGACAGGTAGTGGTAGAGGGTCTCAAGTGAGTCTGAGTGCAGGTAGCTCAGTGACTACGATAGGTCGGTAGAGTAGGAGACAGCAGGGGAACAGGAGGACGGGGGTTAGAGAGGGTCGTAGTCTCAGAAAAGGTTACTCAGTTGTGAAGCGTACTTTACTGTTTCATGACCTCGAAGTCGAAGTCGTAGTAAAAAGGTTTCTTTAGGGTCCCGACTAGAGGAAGTCTTACCTGACCAACCTAGAGGAACGTCAGGTTCCCTGAGAGTTCTCAGAAGAGGTTGTGGTGTCAAGTTTTCATAGTTAAGAAGTCGAAAGTCGGAAGAAGTGTCAGGTTGAGAGTGTAGGTATGTACTGGTGTCCTTTTTGGTATCGGAACTGATCTACCTGGAATCAGCCGGTTCATTACAGAGACGAAAACTTATATTATAGATCCAACCAGTATTGATAGTCTCATATTGTATGACCAAATAGTTCTTCCAAGACTCGGTTTTCCGCCTTGGCTGAACGTCTGTCTCAAACCCCATTTACGTATCATATAATCATATCGAATTCTATTTGTAAAGGTATTCTTTTTCCGTAACCAATTGAAGTCCACCTTGGTCCTCAGTACCGTTGTGTCTTAAAATTCTCTTTGGAGGAAAATTTAAACATATCTCTTCCTTTTTTAATAACGATCAAACAAAAGAGGACGGCGAATTCCCTCTATTTTTACAGACTGTAAACGTCCGATAAAGGAGGTAAACCTCTGGGGACCGGAAAGACGGACAATGGCAGAGTGGTCTAGTCATCCACAGTACTTGAATTTATTGTCCGAACACAATCCGTCGGTGTTCCGTCTCGAATATGTCTCCGGAATTCCTTCCAGACCGTACACATGGTAGGTCTACCAGAGTCATTGTGTAGTATGGTTCTGACGTAGGAACTACACCGAGAATCGTACCCTTACCACTGTCCTACGTGTAAAGTTCCTTCCCCTCCCTCACTCCTCAGAGGGTACCGGGTCCTGGTCAATTACTCAGTTGTCTTTCAGTTCTAGAGAACTACTGGTGGAGATTGTTAGAAGATCTATAAAATGAGGAATTGCCAAGATACACTTACATAAACCCTTTTATTAATGATTTTAAACTATTCATAATAACTCTAAATAAACCATGAATGTAAATAAAGTAATGATATATTCGTAGTCGAAATTGATATAGGATATGACTCTTAACTTTAATAAGAGACATATCTAACCTACTGTTAAGAAGGATTATGATTTCGGGAAGACCAATTTAAAAAATTTTCAGGAAAATCGTTTTTGATAAAGTAATCACGAATTACTCTCACCGTCTACAACCTCTTTAGTAAACAAAAGGGACGACGACGACGACGACGACGATTCAGCGAAGTCAGGACAGGCTGAGACACCATGGGGTATCTGCCGTCGGGTGATCCGAGGAGACAGGGACCCTAAGAGGTCCGTTCTTATGACCTCACCCAACGGTAGTGACTAATCTATAGTTTAAGTTTCACAGTACTTGAATTCTCTCGTTCACTGAAAGTTTGTGGAACCATGACTCTCACCAAAGGTCTTTAAAGTAGACTTACGACAAAGTTATAAGTCAACAAGGGAGAAATAGAATATATAGTCTAAACTATTGTGACTCAACGACTTAAGTCTAAACAGGAGGTAGAGTAAACCTTCCCAAAGAAACAAGAATCCACCTAAAAAAAAGATACCTAAGTCTAAGACAGAGTTAACTGAGCTGAATAAAGGAGACAACAGATTTGACACCGTCGATGTTTATATTTATATGTATGGAACGTAAATAAGAGTCAGAGAAGAACCGATAACACGATTTGTTTACATACCAATTCGTGAATTAGTCAGATAGATGAACGGTCTTCCCTCTTCTGGCTACAACGTCTCTACTTAACACTGATCACATACACATGTACCTTATTGTAGTAAGTCCCATTGTGGGTTTATTAACTACTATTTGGTTATTACTACAATTCTTTTTTCTTCTATTAAATTAGAAGGTATTAAATTGAAGATATAAGTATTTTTATAATTACTTTTTAACTTGATTAAAGGTATCTATTTTAATTTATCTTTTCACGTGAATCGCTTAGTTATAAATATATCGACACTTACAAGGGGAAAAACATTTTCAGATCTATTTTTCGAAATGGCTCGAAAGAAAGTTACGAAAACTCTGTCTAAAATATAAGGTTTCAACATTTCCTTAAGAAAAATTAATTAAAACAACAACAACAACAAGTCAGTGATTCAGTAAGTGCTGAGAAACGTTGGGATGCCTAACGTTATACGGTCCTACTAAACAGGAGGTGACAAAGAGTCTAAAAAGAGTAAGTGCAGGTAACTCAGTCAGTACGGTAGAATGATACAACAGGAGACGACGAGGGAAGAAAACGAAAGTCAGGAAGAGTCGTAGTCCCCGAAGAGGTTACTCAGTCGAGAAGCGTAGTCCACCGGTTTCATAACCTCGAAGTTGTGGTCAATAAGGTTACTTATAAGTCCCAACTAAAGTAAATTCTAACTGAACAAACTAGACGAACGAAAGGATCCCTGAGAGTTCTCAGAAGAGGTCGTGTTATTATACTTTCGTAACTAAGAAGTCATGAGTCGGAATAAATACCGGTTGAGAGTGTAGGTATACACTGATCGAAACTAATATGTCTGGAATCAGTCATTTCACTATAGAGAAGAAAATTATACGACAGATCCAAACAGTATCGAAAGGAAGGTTCCTCGTTCACAGAAAATTAAAGTACTAGTGTCCGTGACAGGAATCACTAGAACCTCGGGTTCTTTTATTTTGGACAGTGACAAAGGTGAAAAAGTGAAACAAACGGTACTTCATTACCCTGGACTACGGTACTAGAAGTAAAAAAAAAAATTACAACTCAAAGTGCGGTCTAAAATATATATATATATATATATATTTATATATATATATATTTATATATTAAAAAAGAGAGAGAGGAGAAAGTGGGAGTTCTCCGAGAAGTGAATGAGAAGTGAAAACTGGAAACCTCATAATAGACGTATAGAGTTCAACAACTATAAAGATGACCTTTAGAAAAAAAAAATAAAATTAACCTCCGATTAATGAAATGTTATAACATAACCAAAACGGTATGTAGTTGTTCTTTAGAAATAAGATCGAACACTAAGTAGGTCGGACCGTAAAACACACTACCCTTATATGTAGAAACAGTCGAAGAAAGGGTTAAAACTAGGTCAGTCAACAAGGTACAGGTTTAATTTGACAAGTAAGAACTGGAAGTATGTCTAAAGGGTCCTCTGTTCGTTCCACCGGACCATGAGAGTAAAAAATTTCATAAAAGGTATCGAACACCACTAGGTGTGTCTGTTTTCGAAATCGTATCAGTTACTTCATCTGCATATAAAAAAAAAAGGTCTTAAGGGAAAGAAAGAGATACTAGGTTGTTTATAACCATTAAACTATAGACTAAGAAGACGGAACATATTCGGCTCAAACATGATAATTCAATACTGTATTACTATTATAGTTCCTTTTTGCATTGGTGTTCTTTAGATCGTACTGGTTCCAGGGTTAAGTAGTGTGTAATTGACTGATTCAAGTACATGGGTCTAAGTCCACGATTATCGAAACAAAAGAAAGAAACTCAGAGTATCCGATAAATCCGTACACCCGTACATTGGTTCCTCTCATTTCTTTACGGCCATCTCTATCCGCACACTAGTATATTTTTATCTCCATTGAAGATCTCTTCCACTTTCTTTTCTAAAATGGTTAATTAATACTTCATTCTCATCCCAGAAACGTAGGTAACCTATCTTCCGTAATTTTAACGTACACACGACCGTACGACCACATTTTGTCTTGACATGAAAACTTCTCAAGAGTCACAACGTCCCTTTACTCACATTAGTGAAAACGTCCCACTGAATTTAGAACAACGACAATGAGAGACTTCAATACAAGGTTATCCCTGTTTAAAAAAAAAGACAGAGGTGATAGAGTTATAATAGAAGGTTAAACATTTCTTAGAACATTTACGAATGATTTTAGTTCTATATAAAAATTGTTATAACAAAAAATAACGACAACACCCAAGAGTCACCTTAACACTACTGAAGTTCCAAAGAGTGTCATCCAGTCCCTACCCGTGTCAAAAGAGTCTGTACTGTCAATTTTCATTCAAATTCTTTAATAAAAGAGAATGACTATCTAAAGTTTTACAACATTATACCGTTTTATATATTCTATTACTGAAACTGGAGTTAAATATGAAACAACGTTTATAAATCCTCTTAAGATAGTATGAAGGTTTTCAACTTTTGAGATCAAACATCTATAAACTTCAATATTCTGTAGAAAGAAGAGTTACTATATTAATATTATTACTGGTAACTAAAAGAGTTAGATTAGATTTATTGTTAACTAAATAATTTTAATATCTTAAAGGAGAGAGAGAGTAAAGTCAAGTCAAGTCAGTGAGTCAGCACAGAAAGAGAAACGTTGGGGTACTTGGTGTCGTACGGTCCGGCGGGACAGGTAGTGGTTTCCGGCTTCAGGTGGGTTTGAGTACAGGTAACTCAGTCACTACACTAGGTTGGTAGAGTAGGAGACAGTAGGGGAAGAGGAGGATGGGAGTTAGAAAGGGTTATAGTCCCAGAAAAGTTTACTCAGTCGAGAAACGTAGTCCACGGGTTTTATAACGACAAAGTCGAAGTCGTAGTCAGGAAGGTTACTTGTGGGTCCTGACTAGAGGAAATCCTACCTGACCAAACTAGAGGAACGTCAGTTTTCCTGAGAGTTCTCAGAAGAGGGTGTGGTGTCGAGTTTTCGTAATTAAGAAGACACAAGTCTAAAGAAATATCAGGTTGAGAGTGTAAGTATGTACTGGTGACCTTTTTGGTATCGGAACTGAACTACCTGGAAACAACTGTTTCATTACAGAGACGAAAACTTATACGATAGATCCAACCAGTCACAGGAAGGTTCCTCATTCTCAGAAAATTAACGTACCGACGTCAGTAGTGTACGTCACTAGAACCTCGGGGTTTTTTATGTCAATCAGTGACAAAGGTTACAAAGGGGTAGATAAAGGGTACTTTACTACCCTGGTCTCCGGTACTAGAAGTAAAAGACTTACAACTCGAAATTCGGTTGCAAAAGTGACAGGAGAAAGTAAAAGTACTTCTCCGAGAAATCAAGAAGTGAAAGACGGTATTCCCACCACAGTAGACGTATAGACTCCAATAACTATAAAGAGGACCGTTAGAGCTAAGGTCGAAACGAAGTAGATCGGGTCTCAAAGAGCACTACATGAGACGTATATTCATGTATTCGTCCCACTGTTATATGTCGGAACTGGATGAGGAAAAGGATAAACCTTAGTCGGTCAACAAGATACAGATCGAGATTGACAACTAAGGACTGGACGTATATCCAAAGAGTTCTCCATACAGTCCACCAGACTATAAGGGTAGAGAAAGTCTTAAAAGGTGTCAAATAACACTAATCGTGTCAGTTTCCGAAACCGTATCAGTTATTTCGTCTTTAGCTACAAAAAAGACCTTGTGAGAACGAAAAAGGTAATAGGTCGACTACAACGGTTAAACTAGAGACCAAGGAGACGGAAAAGATTTTGGTCGACTGAAGTCCGATATGATGTTTCGGTGTCACTAGTTCTGTCACACCATGACTGTGTTTCTGTCTTTATATCTAGTTACCTTGTTTGATCTATCGGGTCTCTATTTAGGTGTGTGGATACCTGTGGAATAGAAGTTGTTTCCTCCGTTCTTATATGTTTCCTAATTTCTATTAGAGAAATTGTTCACTACGACCCTTTTGACCAGTTGGTGAACATTTTCCTACTTTGATATAGTGAAAGATTGTGGTATATGTTTTTATTTGAGTTTTACCTAATTTCTAGATTTGTATTCTTGTCTTTGATATTTTGAGGATCTCCTCTTGTATCCGTTTTGTTAGAGGCTGTATTTAGTGTCGTCCTAGGAGATACTAGGTGGAGGGTCTTAGGACCTTTATTTTGTTTTCATTTATTTACCTTGGATTCATTTTAATTTTCGAAGATGTGTTGTTTCCTTTGATATTCGTTCCAATTTCTGTCGGAAGTCTTACCCTCTATTACTATCGTTTACTTCGTCGACTGTTTGTTGATTAGAGTTTTTGTATGTTAGTTGGGGACGTCGAGTTAAGGTCTTTTTATTTGATGGGTTAGTTTTGTACCCGGTTTCTTGATTTATCTGTAAAGAGGTTTCTTCTGTTTGTCTACCGATTGTTTGTGTACTTTACCACGAGTTGTAGTGAGTAACAGTCTCTTTACGTTTAATTTTGGTGTTACTTCATGGTAAAGTGCGGTCAGTCTTTCCGACACTAGATTTTCAGATGTTCTTTATTTACGACCTCCCCCACACCTCTTTTCCCTTGGGAGAATGTGACAACAACCCTTACGTTTGATAATGTCGGTGATACTTCTTGTGACACCTCTAAGGAATTTTTTGACCTTTATCTTGACGGAATATTGGGTCGTTAGGGTGACGATCAGTATGTGTGACTCCTTTGGTCTTAACTTTCTCTGTACACATGGGGTTACAAGTAACGTCGTGACAAATATTATCGGTCCCGTACCTTTGTTGGATCTACAGGTAGTCGTCTACTTACCTATTGTTTCGAATCATAATAAGTCAGTAACTTTTCTTATGTAAACTTAGTAAAGATTACTCCACCTACTTTCACTTCGGCTAATATGTCTCAGTTCATTCGGTCTTTCTTTTTGTAGTTATGTGATATGATTACGTATATATACCTTAAATCTTTCTACCGTTATTATTGGGACATACACTCTGTCGTTTTCTCAGTGTCTACATATCTTGTCAGAAAACCTGAGACACCCTCTCCCACTCCCACCTTACTAAAACCTCTTACCGTAACTTTGTACATATTATAGTATATTCTTTACTTAGTGGTCAGATCCGAGATGCGTCCCATGTCCTACGAACCCCAACCACGTGACCCTACTGGGCCTGCCTACCACACCCAGCCCCCCTCCACGCTCCCCCAAGTCCTAACCCTTGTGCACATGGGGGTACCACCTAAGTACAACTACACACCGTTTTGGTTATGTTATAACATTTCGTTTATTATTATTATTATTTAATTTAAAGTTTTATTTATTTATTTATTTTGGTCGAACTTGTACACCTACAAGTGTCAAGTCCATAACGACTTCGGACCGAACCTCGTAAAACTGGTATTGAAATGATCGCACACTCCACTCACGTTAACACGTCATCAAACTCGTAAGAAACCGTAACGGAAAGAAACCCTAAACTTACTTTTGACTAAAAAAGAACAGGACACCGGTGACGACTCAAAAGGTTTAAACGACCGCATAACTCACATCGTGAAAGTGTCGTAGTAGAAAGTCCTAAGCTTTATCGAGTTGACCTTAAGGTAGTGGAGGTGATCGAAACAAACATCACTATGAAGGATTCCGGGTGAACTGAAACTTAAGGTCCTACAGACCGAGATCCACTCACACTAGTGTGGTAATAATAATTGACCCAGCACTTCTAGAAAAAACATGTCGACAAGACATGTTTTTTTCGATAAGAACGGTAGAGAAGAATTATAGAAGACGAAGACAGTCCAGGTATGGTAAAGACAGGAAATAACTCGGATAGAAACGTACTTCATAAACGAACCATCGAGATTAAAAGAACATCTCTAGAGATCAAAAAGGGTAAGATAACAAAAGGAGATAAAGAAACGTAACTAGTGACTCCTTCCGAAAGAATAGAGAGGAACGATAATAAAACTTGAGACGTAAGTCTTCGAATATAGAAAGGAAAAGAGGAAACGAAAAGAGAACAGAAGAAAAGTATCGATAAACATTCCAGAGAAGTCTGTCGGTAAAAGGAAAAAACATAAAGAAAAAGAACTCCTTCCAGAGTAAATCAAGAGAGTAAAACTTTTACTTCATTATAGGTATAGGAGACAGAAAACAGTGGGTTTAAATTAAAAGACACTACTGTCTTTACAAGGACACACCAAAGTAATAGTTTAATCATGGGATCTTAGCCCTCTAAAGTAACTTGAATTTTATCCTCTATAAGAGGTAGTCACCAGGATTGACTTAGTTCGTAGAGATGTATTAAAAGGTTTACCACGAAAAGGTCTAATAGTAAATAAGACGTACATAACCTACTGTAAACTGACAATACTTTTCAAAAAGTAAAAGAACACAAGTGAATAAGACAACCAGTAAATAAGTCAATAACTAAACAGTGATATAAATAAGTACTAAAATTAAAATAAGTTAATTAGTTTAAATCAAGGACTCACATTAATAACCATTTCTTGGGTGGACGTTACGTCCTCTGACTTACTCTGAACTCAAACTAGGGACTAAACCCTTCTAGGAGACGTCTTCTCGGACCTTTGGGTGAGATTATAAGAACGACCTCTTAAGGTACCTGTCTCCTAAGACCGTCCGATGTCAGGTATCCTAGGGTTTCTCAGTCTGTACTGACTTCGTTAAATCGTACGTACGTATATTTATTTTACATTCGTGAGTACGTATGTATATTTATGAATTGACACACGGACTTATACTTATAAGTACGTATATACAATAAAAGATATAAAAACGTATACAAACACATATATATGTATATCCGAATATTGTGTGTGTGTGTGTGTTTGTGTGTGTATATGTGTGTATCCGTTTGGTTACCATTGAGTCTACCATTACTTAGAAGGACACTACGTCCTCTGGGTCCAAGTTAAGGACTCAACCCTGTTAGGGGACCTTTTGTCTGACGGATGGGTGAGGTCATAAGAACGGACCTCTTAGAGTACCTCTCTCCTCAGACCACCCGATGTCAGAACCCCAGTGTTTCTCAACCTGTACTGACTCATTGGTTCGTACGTATAATTTTTATAGGATAAAGTTTCTTCGTTAATACTAGTACTTCGTACATTATATAAAAACTACTTTATCTTCAAAGGTTACATTTCTATTCCGAAAATAAATTTTTCAAAGTCACCTTGATTTCGTCTAATAGTTATAAAACTTGCAGTAAATTTTTAATAAAATTAAACGTTCATTGTGTATTTAAAGATGAATATAAAAGCTATATGAAAAAACTAGTGATTTTACGTAAAAATTCTCCACTGAAGACTTCTTTTAAACTATGTAATTCTAGTTCTACTTTGTTTTTTCTCACTAACATTAAATATATGTCACTATAACGGTATTTTTTTTTTTTCCTACTTTTTCATGTTATATCAGTGTCCCCGTGTATCGGGTTTCTACTTAGACGAAACGTAAGAATATAAAATAAAAATAGAATAAAGTCTACTCTTTCTTTAATTATTCGTCTTCTTAATAGAAATACAAGATCTTTTAACCGTAAAATTATATATCGGTGATGAAACTAAACCTCTTCATTTACCGTTGTGTGAGGTACGGACCTCTTAAGGTATCTGTCTTCTTGGACCGGCTGATGTCAGGTACCCCAGTGTTTCCTAGTCTGCACTGGCTCGCTGATTGTGTGTGTTGTAACTAATTTAGTATAATGTTCTCGACTTTGTATAACATCTCAAAAATGGTTCTCAAAACTAAAATAAAAAAATTAACAAAAATTAAAAATAACTTTATATCTATTGTCGTCTTATAGTAAGTCGGTATTTTTTCTCACATTATTACGGTAAACGTCGTTGCACTTACCTGGATCTCTAATAGTATGACTCACTTCATTCAGTATGTTTCTATTTATAGTATATTATAACGATTATACATCTTAGATTTTTTAATGTATCTACTTGAATAAATATTTTGTCTTTACCTGGTTGTTTGTATCTTTTGTTTGAGTACCGATGACTTCCACTTTCCTCTTTTCCCTATTTAATCCTCAAACCCTTATTGTATATATGTGTCGATATGAGAACGGATCTTTTAGGGTACCTACCTCCTCGGACTATCCGATGTGGGGTACCCCAGTGTTTTTCAGCCTGTGCTGACTCTCTTAAGCGAAGTGAAGTACATATTTTATCTGTTGGTCGTTTATGGATGACATATCTTGTCCCTTACTATAAGTCATAGAACATTATTGGATATTAATTTCTCTTAGATCTTTTTTTTCAAAACCAAAATTTTATTAAAACATTATAACTAAACTAGATATAAAGAGAGTTAAATAATAAAATAATTTTGGACATCAGTTTGTGTTTTTATTTATTCATAGTTTATAACAACCACTTTGAAATGTTATTCTTGAAGAACTCACTCACGATTCGGTGAAATACACACGGACTGACATCGGGTCGTCCGGGGAGACAGGTACCTTAAGAGATCCGATCTTATGACCTCACCCAACGGTACGGGAAGAGGTCCCCTAGAAGGACTAGGTCCCTAAATTGGTCGAAGAGAACACAGAGGACGTAACCGTCCGTCCAAGAAATGGTGATCGTGGTGGACCTATTTCTAAGAACATAACTTCAAATTTTAATAAATTAGTCAATACTTTGGTTTAATTTTATAATTGATTTCATAAATTGACAATTTGAGTACTTGTAATGTGTGACACATACATATATTATGTGTATATGTATGTAGATATTACTAACCCGATATTATTGTGGTCGGTCCGTAAACCTTTTTTAAGAAGAAGAGATAAGAAACTTACCTCGACGGTGACAATGACATTAACAAGACTACTTAAGAGGTAAATCGATATATAAAAGTTATCAAACTATAATACAAATTATATTATGAAAAGTTATCAAAATATATTATAAATCAATCACTGGATTCACTTGACTACTCATATCGAATTTTTATGTAATTAAGACAACATATTGTTTATATACGGTAATCCAAAGTCTTTTACAGTTAAGGACATAGATCAAAACGTCACTGAAGCATACCGTTTACTTAACCCCGATAATAATTATACGAAAGTATATAATTCCTTAATTAGAAAACATCGAACTATCGAGTAAATAAAAATCATGAATCATTATAGGTAACAGACATATATAATGTTAATAAATAGGTAAGTAAATGACTACCTGTAAAACCGATGAAGGTTCAAACCGTTAATACTTATTTTGGTGACATTCGTAGATAATCGTAGATATACTCACCTTATATTCAAAGGTCAGTAAACCCGTTTATGGTTCATCACACTAACAACATAATATAACATTCAAAACATTCTTTGATGATTTGACAAAAGGTTTCACCGAGGGTAACGAAGGAAATGGTCTTACTTTAACGAACCCAAAAAATTACAGAACCCAAAATTTTAAAGAAGACAAACAATGTGATAGTGGAAGGTTTCTATAGAGATTTATGTTGGTCGTAAACCGACCGTATGATTGTAATGGAAGGGATTGAAAGACTTGAGACCTGTCCAGGAAACTTTTTTCTACGACCGTCACACGTCCCGTGGTGAATAGACCATTAGTTCTCGGTATAGGTCTTTAGTGTTTATAGGTAAAGTTCGGACTTCTCCGAACTTTAAAGTTAATGTCAAGCCAGTTTTATAACATAACCGTCGACAAAAAGGATATGTACTCAGTTCGAACTCCTAATTATACGTGTTTTTGAGAAGTCGTTAGACGTACCACACGACAGTCGAACGAGTGGTCATCATGAACCGATAAAAGGCAGTTCTAAAAATGTCAAAAGAGTCAAACCCTTTGTTAAACGACAGTATTCTATGTAACTTCCCAGTTGTAGTTTGGACATTAGTTCAGTCGAGAGATATTTACTTAAGTAGTAAGAACAACAGTACCTGGGTTTTACACCAAGAGAAATTTCGTCTCCCGTAAAACTCACCGAAGGGGGGACATAGAGAAACTCTAGAATATAGCCTTAACCCTTTCACCAGAAATACCCCGTATATTACTTAAGTATACTTTTTATAAGTAAACCTAAATATTCAAGTAAAACTAAGATGATATACAAAGTAGAGTCAGGGACGGAGTCTTCATAGAGAGTCTAGAGGACGTCCCGTTTGACCTTTACGATCCGTTAGTGATAGGGTACGAAGTTAGATATTTATTAACCTGGATATCCTTTTACCTGGATAAAAGGTACACGATTAGGACCTAGGACAAATCAAGTATTGTAAAAGAAAAATTATAATAAGAATTAAGAGGAGGTGTAAAGGTCCGGTCTTGAAAGGGTGCCCTTCTCTAATGAATAAAGGGGGTGTGAAAGTCCCAACCGGTACTCAGAAAAAACTTGTCATTAGATATCCATTTCTCCTTCCCACGATAAAGACTAGGTTCCCGAATTCTCCGAAAGGTATAAAGATTAACAAAAGAACTTGGAAACAAAAAAGTACTCTTCTTATACCATCAGTTTTCTCTTACTCTCTTTAAACATCACCTTGGAAAAGTCGACTACATTGTCTAAATGTTTGTGAGGAAGGGGTAGTCGATACAGGGACTCTTTAGACCCACTTGGGTTACTATAATCATTTTACAGTATTCTGGTGTCTAAACTTTTATTAGTATTTACTGACAATTAAAAATTATACCTCAAAAGTTAGAAACCTTTTACTGTTGTCGTTTAGTTGTGTCGAACCTATTTTGAAACAACTGTCCTCTATCTATACCGATTCAAAACGTTTAAAGACTCAAGTAGAATTGAAGGGATGAATCTCTCCGTTTATGAGGAGACACTGAATCCCTTAGACATGAAGAGTAGTATATTCGGAAGGAAATTTACGGAGACTTTTTCACCTATATATTCGACCACAGTCAAAAGGGGACGGAAGATAGTTCGTGAAGAGTAACCAAGGTCTCGTACACAATCTAAGGTGAAAACCACTACTCTCTACCTTTGTGACTTGACTTCTGTCTGATATTAGACTTATTTATCATAGTTTAGAGTCTTTATGTGTAGGAGGGTTTTGACCCCCCTTTTTACTCGAATATACGGATGGAATGTAGGTAGTGTCTGTGTGTGTATGTGTCTATTTGTTATAAGTCCATCTACTTCTAAATTTATATTTCCCGTCCTGAAATTTATAGAATTTTCCATCATATTCTTTGTAGAAAAACAATATTCCATTTGTAAAATTTTATACAAACTCGTTCGGTATGTGTTTGTTTTACCGATTAAATTAATGTAATTTTAATTCAGAATAATGAGTTTTAGAAGTATTTGTTCCACTTTACGATTGAGTGTTAGTCTTCTTCTATAAAAGTAATCATGTATGTTGATTCTCTTATATTTCAAAGAATATTTAGTTATTCTTCTCTTGTTCTTATCAGTATTCCGTATTTTTACGTAAAGACCTTTTCTTTACTTTATATAACGTTACATTCCTTTTCACGAGTCAGAGTATTCGTAGTACCGTTTTGTCCTTTTGATACTCCTCAATACTAAGTATGTGTCGTCTCCTCAGGTTTGTCTTGTAACACTGTGTCGCTTTTCCTTGTAGATAAGTGAAGACAGTTCCCACACTTGCAAAGTAAAAGCTTCACTTGACCCTTTTGTTGTTGTTGTTGACATTGTCTCATTCACACTTTCACAGATGGGTAACAGTTTGATAAGAGACCTATCCTATGGATGTCACTGTGACTCTGAACCACGTGATAAACTTTTGGAGTTATCATAATAATAAAGATTTTTTATTTTCTGTCTATTGGGTTTATAGGTGTTGGTTCTCTTAATACTTACGACAACCGTATATAAATTTACCTTATAAGATGTTATCAATTTTTACTCGTACTTGATTGTCCACGTACTTGGTTGTCTATTACGGCTTTACGGTTGAAGTTGTCTTACTTAATAAAGTCTTCCGAGTACCGTTGGGTGAGGTCATAAGAACGGACCTCTTAGGGTATCTGTCTCCTCGGACCACCCGATGTCAGGTGTCACAGTGTTTCTCAGCCTGTGCTGACTCGCTGAAGTGTGTGTATATATGTTATAATGGAGTCCATTATTCGTTTGATTTCTCACAAAAAAAGTCCGTATGTATATTTGTCAATTTAATACATATGATTTTAGTCCCCTTTATTTGTATTTAAGTCCTATAAGTTACATTATCCCACCTTCTCACTTCTCACGTACGAACTATTCAGTGAAATCAACACACACTGAGAAACAATGGGATATCTGGTAAGTCAAGTCAAGTCAAGTCAGTGAGTAAACACAGACTGAGAAACTCTGGGGTACTTAACGTCCTGTGGTCCGGAGGGACAGGCAGTGGGTCAGGGCTTCAAGTGAGTCTGAGTACAGGTAGTTCAGCTACTACGGTAGGTCGGTAGAGTAGGAGACATCAGGGGAAGAGCAGGACGGGAGTTTGGGAGGGTCGTAGTCGTCAGAAAAGGTTACTCAATTGAGAAACGTACTCCACCGCTTTACTGACCTCAAAGTCGAAATTATAGTAAGGAAGGTTTCTTGTGGGTCCTGACTAGAGGAAATCTTACCTGACCAACCTAGAGGAACGTCAGGTTCTCTTAGAGTTCTCAGAAGAGGTCGTGGTATCTGGTTTTCGTAGTTAAGAAACCACGAGTCGAAAGAAGTGTCAGGTTGAGAGTGCAAGTATGTACTGGTGACCTTTTTGGTATTGGAACTGATCTGCCTAGAAAAATCCGTTTCATTACAGAGACGAAAACTTATACGATAGATCCAACCAGTGTGGAAAGGAAGGTTCCTCATTCCCAGAAAATAAAATAAAAATATGTATATTTTATAAATAACCACATAGCAACTAATTGTTACAAAATAATCAAAGTCAACATGTCGTTATACTAAGTCAATATGTACCGACGTTAGTGGTAGACGTCACTAAAACCTCGGGGAGTTTTTATTTCAGACTGTGACAAAGGTGACAGAGAGGTAGATAAAGGGTACTTCACAACCCTGGTCCACGGTACTAGAATCAAAAGACTTGTAACGCGAAATTGGTAATGGACTCCTGTTTGTGTTCACATAGTTGTTACAAGACAAAGAATTCAACTTATCACCCATGTACATAGAAATAATAGACAATGTAGAATGTATATTTCATTAACTAAGTCTTTTTTTACATCGACGATTGGATAGACAGTCTAGATGTCTCAAAGGTAATAAAAACGTTCCAAATCTCTTTGTGAAAGTGTCTCTCCAAGTTTTTTAGATCCAGACGTTTATAAGTAATATTTGTTTATGAAGTATTGAGGTAACTATATTTTAAAAGTTCAGTTTTAAATTTATTAGTTTAACAATTATTCGTCTTCTTATAATAACAATCGTATAACAATTGTTATTCGTATAATGACAATTATACGGTTATTATATGTAACCGTATACATATGTATATATATGTAGTTGTACATAGATTTACACAAAACCAAAATAGATGGACTTTAACAAATGGAGTAGAAATACCAGTGGTGTCAAGACTGTTTCTTAGTCTCGTGGGTAAATACAATTAAAGTGGCACAAGTGGAAATTTAGGACGTTTCTGTCCATTCTATCCATCTCTACTCGTTAGAAGTGAAAGTCAAGTCAAGTCAAGTCAACGAGTCAGCACAGGCTGAGAAACGCTGAGGTACTTAGTGTCGTGAGGTCCGGAGGGACAGGTAGTGGTTGAGGGCCTCAAATGAGTTTGAGTGTAGCCTTAGTCATCATTTCTGAGACTTCTTATCAGAGTACCACCTTCAAAAAATAACAAAATAACCCTTTTGTGGAGTAGCGACCGAACAGGATGTTGAGGCAATGTGAATTTCAGACTTATTTTAATACGATCGAAGATTAATTGCCCAAGTTTACTTTCTCAGTCCCCTTTTGATGATTTAAAGGACACCCTTGTCTTAATTACGATTACGGTGACAACAAAATTCAAGAAATTCTTTAATTTGTTTTTATTAATTTTATTAAACCTTTCGTTTACTTAATTACACTACTGGTTATAATTTCATTTTAACTCGAAATTACTAATCTACCTAAGTTTTATCAATCGTTTACTTCGTATAATAAAGTAACGAAAAGTATAATCTCACTAAGTTTCTTTCGTTTAATAAAACTAAGTATCTATTTATTAGTCGGTAGGTAAATTTGGGTAGGGTCAAGATAAATTTTTTTTCACTTTTGTTTTGATTTTAATATCAAAATGTTTTTTCAGTCAACATTATTTAAGTTGTGTTAACACAGTATTTTTTAACCGTAATGTAGTGATAAATTTTATGTAATTTATAAAATTATAAATACTACTGTTACATTGGTGAAAAAAGGTACCAATATCTTATTACACATCTTATTGATCCATATATATACATATGAATAAAACAACGGTTATAAAAAAGATATGAGAAATATTTGAAATTCTTTGTTCTGTTAAAAGAAAAGAAAATGATAAAGTCACGATCTTCATTCGTGGTCCATTAACTTCACTATGATGAGTCTAAAAAATTAAACTCTTCGTCTTTCGGTAAGTTCGATGAGATTCTATTGAAATGATCACCGTAAGTGTCTCACCCTAACCTTAACTTTTTATTCCCTTTCTCTCTCACTTATCCGATTTGTGTTTACCAGTAGAAGAAGGATACGACGACGATTCAGTAAAGTCAGCACAGCCTGAGACACGCTGGGGTATCTGCCGTCGGGTAATCCGAGGGGGCAGGGACCCTAAGAGGTCCGCTCTTGTGACCTCACCCAACGGTAAAGGAAGAGGTTACGTACTTTTACTTTTCACTTTCACTTCAGCGAGTCAGTACATGCTGAGACACGCTGGGGTACCTGACGTCGGATGGTCCGAGGAGGTGGGTACCCTAAAAGGTCTATTCTCATGACCTCACCCAACGGTAACGGAAGAGGCGAAGAAGGATATCATAGAATAGTATATCAAAGAGGAGTAAGATAGACGTTTATAGAGAAGTTCAAGTTTCAAAGTTTAGAAAACATTTATAACTGTACGCCTACTGTGTCGTGTCGAAGGGAACAGAGAATAGAGACGTAGTACTGGAAAGTAGAAGTCAGAGATGACAACTCACCTTTTAAGAGAGGTATAAAGGAGTGAATTAGGGGTACTTTCTTGGACCCTGATAGACCGAATTATAAAAGTGTAGTGTGGAATGGTGTTCGGTAACGGTAAGAGACACCACAAACAGTATTCCAGTTTTCAGTTTTAACGAAGGCTAATCTCAACCCTTTCAACTTTATACTGAAGGTGAAATTATCCTCTAATATACTTTTGGATTTTATTGAATTAGGTTTTCCTCTGTTCACTTTTCTTGTTTCATGTTTATGTTGTTCATCTTTTGTTCATAGTTCTACTAAATAATTTCGGTATATATCGTTGTTAATGTGATTTATACTAAAAATTTTGTAAAAGTTAACTTTCCGTCTTTGTTTGTCTGATTTTTTTTATCGCGACTGATGTACTACGAAGAGTAATTAACTGTTACGGTTTCGGAAACTGAAACGTAGTGTTATTTTACACCTTTTAAGACTTTCTCTACCCTTATGATCTGGTGGACTGGACGGAGAACTCTTTGGACATACGTCTAGTCCTTCGTTGTCAATCTGACCTGTACCTCGTTGTCTGACCAAGGTTTATCCTTTTCCCCATGTAGTTCGACATATAACAGTGGGACGAATAAATTGAATATACGTCTCATGTAGTACTCTTTGAGACCCGACCTTCTTTGTGTTCGACCTTAGTTCTATCGGTCCTCTTTATAGTTATTGGACTCTATAAGTCTACTGTGGTGGGAATATAGTCTTTCAGTTCCTCTTGATTTTTCGGAGAACTACTTTTACTTTCTCCTATCACTTTTTAAAGGGAATTTCGAGTTGTAAGTCTTTTACTTCTAGTATCGTAGACTAGGGTAGAGAAGTACCGTTTATCTACCGCTCTGTCACCTTTGTCACAGTCTGAAATAAAACCCCCCGAGGTTTTAGTGACGTCCACCACTAACGTCGGTATTTTGATTTTCTACGAATGAGGAACCTTCTTTTCAATACTAGTTGGATGTATCATATAAGTATTCGTCTCTGTAAAGAAACGGTTATTTCCAAACAGATTAGTTCCGATACCAAAAAGGTCACCAGCACATACCTACACTCAACTTGATACTTCTTTCGACTCACGGTTTCTTAACTAAGAAAACTAGACACCACAACCTCTTCTGAGAATTCTCAGAGAACCCTAGGTTCCTTTAGGTTGGTCAGGTAAAATTTCTAGTGAGGACCCAAAAGAAACCTTCCTTACTACGATTTTGACTTTGAGGTTGTGAAACCGGTGGACTATACTTGTCAACTGAGTAACCTTTTCAGAGACTACGACCCTCCTTAACCCTCGTCCTCCTCTTCCCCTGTTGTCTCCTACTCTACCGACCTACCGTAATGGTTGCACTACCTGTACTCGAACCCACTTGAGACCCTCAATCACTACCTGTCCCTCCGGACCGCACGACGTTAAGTACCCTAGCGTTTCTCAACCTGTACGGACTCACTGACTTGACTTGACTGTAGTATACATTTTCTTTCATGGAACTGTAAATCTCTGTTGTCATCCAACTTTATCTTGTTACCTTGTTTCTATGGGGTACTTTGTAATCATTCTTTGGACCTTACAGATAAACTGACCGTGTGGGTACATCAGAAGTCTTTTCGTAATCATAATTAAAAACGACCAAAAAGAAAGAGTTAATAGTTTACAAAGTTAATTTGAGACTTAAAGGTACGAACATTCAAATAAGAACGACAACTAAAAAGTAGAAATCGTTGGTCTTGTTTTAAAACAATATTTAATAAAAAAGGTTCTATAATACCAAGAGGATTAAAATCTACTTCTTCAATAATAAGGTTACGTGAAGTTGTATTAAGTAGTTAGTGATGATGACAATATAAATTTAACATATATAGTCTCATGTCGATATTATTTACAATAAAGGAATTTATAAAGTAACACCAATAAAAAAAAAAAAAGGTTGAATTTCTATGTCTTTCAACTTACCCAAGGTGGTAAAGATGAAACTCGAATTGATCATGATAGACCCTCTGTCCCGCAAAACTGTGATTCGACAAAGAATCTTTACAAGAAAACTCCGTGACCTTGAATCCCAGTGACCAGTCGGTCTCATGACGACACACGGAGGGATTCAAGTCGTTCCGACTAATTAGCCTGGTAAGTCTTGGACCCTTGAATCGAGTATCCTATGTAACAAAAGGTACTAAAACGGAATAAGTAAATCAAACTGTAAAGACTCTACCTTGAAACAATGGTTTATCGTTGTATACAGTTACTTAACTCCTTTACTCTAATGACTTTACGTCATCTGTCACCCTTTTTTTTTTACATCTACACCTAAAGTAAATTTTATTCGGTTTCGAAACGTCTATATGAATCAAGGTTTAATTTAAAGGGTAGCAGTAACCCAAATCTTCAATTATATATAAGTACACTTCCCATGAACAATACTTATGTACTTCACTGTCGATTTTCAGACAGTTTTGAATTTTATTAACTTAATTAAGATACGATAAGGAGAAGATACATAGGGAGAGGTTTAGATAAGTCGATTTAGATAAAATAATTGACGTCAAGAAATGTGTGTTCATTACTTGTTAGGAGTTTGTTTACAAGAGAACTAGAAAAAGAATATGACAAAACGGACACTGATAACATCGTTTACATACACTTATCAATTATTTACGGTAAAAAACGTAAATTAAATTAATGATTTGAAGACGAGGTTGGGTCTTAAGTAAGTTACATCTAATGTCTATATCATGAAATTGGTGAATTGTAAAATAGTAGAGATTTTTAACATCGGAAAAGTATGAAATAAGAGACCTTCCCCACCGTATCTTACTTCATATGATTGTTACGACGACAACGACGATTCAGAGAAGTCAGTACGGTCTGAGACACGCTGGGGTATCTACCGTCGGGTGGTCCGAGGGGGCAGGGATCCTAAGAGGTCCGTTCTTGTGACCTCACCCAACGGTAAAGGAAGAGGTTACGTACTTTCACTTTTCGCTTTTCCTTCAGCGAGTCAGTACAGACTGAGAAACGCTGGGGTACCTGACGTCGGATGGTCCGAGGAGGTAGGTACTCTAAAAGGTCCGTTCTCATGACCTCGCCCAACGGTGACAGAAGAGGTTATGATTGTTATCTATCCAAAATTGTTTTAAAAAAGTCCTTCTTAAAATAGTAAGTCTCGATATAAACTATTACTAGTGTAACCTTTAGAAAATCCGACCTCATTAATCTTTAATTCATTAACACTTTTTAATCTCACATAGATGGTAGGTAAGTTTGTTCCATTACATTTTTAGTATGTAATTTTTTCTTTCATAATTTTATTTATTTACTAAATATTTTTGTGATATTAAAACAAAAAGAATTATTTTTAAACTTAGAGGAACCTAAAATTTTGAATTACCTTCATTTTTATCTCGACATAGAGAACCGTTCAATCTTTTATAAAATTTAAAAAAAAAACAAAATATTAATATGTTATAATTATAAAACCTTCTTTTCAATACTGGTTGGATCTATCGTATAAGTTTTCGTTTCTGTAATGAAACGGTTGTTTCCAGGCAGATCAGTTCCGACAACGAAAAGGTCATCAGTACATATCCACACTCTCAACCTGACACTTCTTCCGACTCACGGTTTCTTAACTACGAAAACTTGACACCATAACCTCTTTTGAGAACTCTCAGGTAAGACTTCAGGTAAGAGGTAAGACTTCCTCTAGTCGGGTCCTTAAAGAAACCTTCCTTACTACGATTTCGACTTTGAGGTCATGAGACCGGTGGAGTACGTTTCTCGACTGAGTAACTTTTTCTGAGACTACGACCCTCCCTAACCCCCCTCCTCCTCTTCCCCTACTGGCTCCTACTCTACGGACCTACCGTAGTGACTGAGCTACCTACACTCAGACCCACTTGAGGCCCTCAACCACTACCTGTCCCTCTGGACCGCACGACGCTAAGTACCCCAACGTTTCTCAGCCTGTACTGACTCTCTGACTGGACTGGACTTGACTTGACTTGACTTATAAAAGAAATTTTAACTGGTTATAATGTTTTAGCAACGGTTAAGTTGAAATTTTTGTTACTGTATATTTTTCTATTTTGATCATAAAAGTTTCCGGAATTATTCGAAAAATGGTACTAAAATACAATACAGAGGAAGGAGGACTTGGGGGAGGGAGGGTGGAAGGAAGGGTGAGGTCAGGAAATCAAACAGTGTCTCGTGTCTGACACCCAAGGGACAAAGTATGTGGTTTGAAGGTGACCCACAGATAAAATATATACTATTACTTATACAAAGTTACGATTAAACTCCTACTAACGAAATGTTACACAACGACCAAAGACGGTATGTAATTATACTTAGCCGGTATACATATGGATACAGACAGAGGAAAGAGGACTTGGAGAGACGGTGGTTTAAGAGAATGAATTGGTCAAGAAAGGGAAGTCTCACAAGTAATACGTAATGAAAACCAGTTTATGTTATATTTGTTTTTACGATCAAAACTCTTCTTTACCCTAAATAGCTATCGAATTGATCCTTCTTACGGTCTATCAAACGTGTTGACCTCTTTTTTAATGGCCTTGAAGGTCCTGTACGATGAAGTGTGTTGAAAGGGAGGAGGACGTTTATCTATCTAGGGGTGCACTTCCCTTGTACCACAACCGACGTGGTTAACTTTGTGACCGTCTTTTTCTTTTGACGAAAGTCCGTTCCGACCGTGATGAGGTCTGGACACAGGTGTAGACTAGTTGATATTAAGGGTTTCTGTATTCCAAACGATACACAGAGTCGAACCTAAGAAAGTTTTATTCTTACCTTCATTTAGTAAACGTACGTCAATGGTGTCAACTCCAGGGTCCCTAATAACGTCCCCTCACGCTTTAATTTTATACCTTCTCTAACTAAAATATTCTTCCAATAACGACACTTGGATTCCGAGGTCAGATCGTCTTTCTGACAATTTCTAGAATACGGTGTATTGAATCTCAACAGTGTCAGTCGTTCTTTCGACCCCATATATGGGCGTTTGGGAGAAACGAACACGTATGAGACAGAATTTACCCTTTAGTGACTTATATAGCATAATTATGAAATTACCAATTAATTCAATACACAGAGAAACGTACACACACGGTACAAATTCAAGTGGTCTTGGAGAGAGTTCTGAACTGTGCACTATCCTTTAGTTATATACAAACAAGTGAGCCAGTTATATCTTACTGAAAAAATCTATAGATTCTATAATAGTTTGAATGACAACGTTCTAACAACACACAACGTATGTCTCTTATCAAATGTCTTATATACACACACACACATACATATATGTATATATGTATATTAAAAAGAACAAGTCAACGATTCAGTACAGGTTGAGAAATACTGTGTCACCTGACGTCGTACGGTCCGAAGAGACAGAAGGTGATAGAGGGTCTCAAAAGAGTTTAAGTACAGGTAACTCAATCACTATGATAGATTGGTAGAGTACAGTAGAGGAGGAAAACGGAAGTTAGTCCCAGAAAAGGTCACTCAACCGAGAAACGTGGTCCATCAGTTTCATAACTTCGAAGTCGATGTGGTTGCCAAGAAGGTCACTTATAGGTCTTAATTAAAGAAAATCCTAACTGACCAAAATAGGGGAACGTCAGGTTCCTTTAAAGTTCACAGAAAAGATCGTGTTAAACTTTGATAGTAAAGAAACTACGAGTTAGAAGAAATCCCAGGTGTGTACCGATATCTTTGTAACGAAACGGATATGTCTACAAAACCTGTTTTACTACAGAGACGAAAAATTATAAGAAAGATCCAAGTAGTATATAAAGGATTTTCCTCGTCTACAGAAAAATAAAGTACCAACGTCATTGACAGGTGTCACTAAAACCTTGAGTTCTTCTATTTTAAACAGTGGAGAAAGTTATAAAGACTAAGATAAAAAGTACTTCACTACCCTGGTCTACAGTACTAAAATCAAATAAAAAATACAACTCAAAGTTCGGTCGAAAAAGAGAGAGGAGAAATTGGGATTAGTTCTTCGAGAAATTAAGAAGAAGTTTCAATAATTACAAAGAGGACCGTTAGAACTAAGGTCGAACACTATATAGGTCGGGTTGTAAAATGTACTCCATGAGACGTATCTTCAATTTATTCGACCCACTGTTATGTGTCAGAACAACATGAGGAAAGGGTTAAAACTTATTCAGTTAACAAAGTACGATTCAACATTGAAAACGAAGAACTGGACATATGTACAAAGAGTCCTCTATTCATTCCACCAGACCATGAGGGTAGAGAAATTCTTAAAAGGTGTCAAAAAGTACTAGGTATATCAGTTTCCGTAATCACATCAATTACTTTGTCTTCAAGTGTAAAAAGAACTTGAGAGAACAAGAAGGGTACTAGGTTTCTTACAACAGTTAAACTAGAGACAATAGAGTCTTAAAAGATTTGGACCGAACATATGGACTTTCAAGAACCAAGTACCTCACGACTTCAGATCGAACTTACTAAAACTCATGTTTAAACGATCGTACTCTTTAGACGTGTTGACATTCCTTTACTGTTGGGTGAGGTCATAAGAACGAACCTCTTAGGGTACGGACAGCCCGATGTCAGGTACCTCAGTGTTTCTAGTCTTTACTGACTCGTCGATTATGTGTATACCACTAATCTTGTAAGAAACCGTGACGGGAAGAAACCCTGACCTTAATTTTGACTGAAAAAGGTAAGGACATCACGACGACTGAAATGGTTTAAACGACTATATAACTCACGTTGAGAAGTTGTTGTAGTGGTAAATCTTAAAATTTATCGAGTCGACCTTAAGACATTGGAGTTTGGATCCAAACAAGTATCTTTACGAAGGATTCCGGGTGCACTGAAGTGTGTGGTCCTATAGACCGAGATCCATTCACTGGTGTGGTAGCATCAATAGACCCAGTAATTCTGAAGCGTATCAAGAAGACACATAAGAACAGAGGAGAAGAAGTAGGGAAGAAGAAGACAATTCAGAAATGGGAAACAGAGGAATTAGTACTGGTAGGAACGTATTTTCAAAGGGAATTATAGGTCAAAAGAACTTCTCTAGAAAGTGTAAGTTAACAAAAGGAGATAAAGAAACGTAACAAGTAAATTGTTTCGGAAGGATAGAGAGGAAGGAACGATAAAAGACCTTGAGGTACAAGTCAACCCATATAAGAAGGGAAAGAGAGAACGGAAAACGAAGAAAAGAAAAGAGTCAATAAATATTTCGGAGGAGTCTCTTTATGAGACGGAGGAACGTAAAGAAAAAGGGACCCTACCAAAGTCAGTAACGGAGGACATGTTAAAATACTTGGAGATAGGTATTAAGAAGTCCGTGAGACAGATGGTCTCGATTAGGAAATTTTCATAGACAATGGAGATTACATATTAGTATTCCCTAAACTAATTCCAATATTGACTTACCGAATCACCAAAAGAGATGAAGTTTAATTCGGACGTAAAAGGTTATTCCTCAACTACTTGACACGGTGTCAGTCGAGGTTCAGAACAAAAACGAGTGAGAAATCTCTAAAAGGTAGAAACCGACGTTTCTTGGTCAGAATAAGGTGACAAGTGGTGTACCAGGACAGGTACACATCTTTGTAGAGAACCCAACAACGTTTTCCAATAAACGATAGTGGTCACCAAAGAGAACTGTTTTAGGACAATCGAAAACGGGATGAAGGAAAACATGAGGTTCGGATATGCACGGACAATAAGGTCCATAGAGAACTGAAAACTGTAAATGGAAGGTTAAGGAATACCTCTTCACCTGTAGAAAATCCAGAATATTCAAAAGTATCTTGGTCAGTTGAAGTCGAAGAAGTCGTAGTCACAAACCTCGTGTTTGAACCTAATGACACTATAACTTACCAAACGAAACCTTTACTTGGTTATAGTAAGACGTAAAAAACTCTGAGTTTATTTAATGACATAAAGTCTGAGAAAACAACTGATACTCCCAATGAAGTAAAGAAGTTTCCCTAAGAACGGGTGTCATCATCTATGTTACCAATAGACTTAATTTAAGTGGGTAAGGGGATGTAAGGGTAAGTGACTAAAGATTCTACAGTCACAAGTCAAAACGGTAGAACATAAACTAGTATAGGTTAAATGGAACTAATTACCTGGATTGTAAGGTCCAAGTATACGTCATAACAAGAAATATCGTAAACCGAAATGAAAGTGATGATCTGTGTAGGTGTTACCTCACAACAAAGAAGAAACTGGGTCGAGGAGTTGGAAAGACCTCGATAATTATTAAAGGGAGACGAAGAGGACATATAATATAACCTGTTGAAGGTTGGACCTTCCCAGTAGAAGGTCACAATATTGAAAAACGGAAGGTATGACAGGTACCCCAAGACGTCTGTTCTTATGACCTCACCCAACGGTAAATGAAGAGGTCACCTGGTGCAAAACAGTCTTGAGAAGTGATACTAGACAAACAGAACCCACCGGGACGTACCGTACCACGTAACTCAATAACCAAGTAACTCAATATGTTCGGGGAAGTACCATTGTTCCGACACTAGGTGTTTCCCCCTTTTCTATACGTCATATTTTATCTAAAACTCTACACGTTTAACTAACGGGTGATTTAGTGGTTTCCATAGTAGTAACTTCCTGGTTTTTATTTGGAGTAAACAGTGATTCTCAGAATTTTTTTAATACAGGAAAATACTATACGATAAAAATAAATTCGTTACTAAAAGAATTAACCTCCCATTAATGAAATGTCACAACACAACAAAATACGGTATTGTGTTATACTTGGTAGGTATCGATAGGTGCAGAGGTGGGAGAACTTGGAAGGAGGGTAGGATGAGGAGATTAAACAATGTCTCAAGGAACACAATATGTCGTTGAAGGGTTATCGATAGATAAAATGTATACCATTACATACACAAAGCCACGATGAAAGAGTCAAGAAGGGTACTAGAGGAAAGGGGTACACAGGTGTGTAGACAAGAGATACAGATGTAGAGATAAGGACGGGAAGTTTATCCAAATGGTCATTGTAAAGAGATCTAAAGTTTATACACCTAATAATATGTTATAGATAAAAAGAGAAAAACTGAAAGAAGTGACAAATTGTTCAAAATTCGATTAGGTTAAGTGATATCGAGGGAGTTTTATAAAGGAAAAGGACTGAATCATTATAAGGTAAGGTATATACATGGTTTCGAAGAAATAGGTGAGTAGACAACTACCTGAAGATCAAACGAAGGTACAGAATCGGTAACATTAATCACGATGTCACTTGTAACCCCATGTACATGCAAAAACTTAATACAAAAAGAGTCCCATATACCGGACCTCTTCCGTTACCGTTGGGTGAGGTCATGAGAACGGACCTTTTAGAGTACCTGTCTCCTCAGACCACTCGACGTCAAGTACACCAGCGATTCTCAACCTGTGCTGACTTGCTGATGTGAAAGTGAAAAGTGAAAGTACGTAACCTCTTCCTTTACCGTTGGGTGAGGTCACAAGAACGGACCTCTTAGAGTCCCTGCCACTTCGGACCACCCCACGGTAGATACCCCAACGTGTCTCAACCTGTACTGACTACGGTGAATCGTCGTCGTCGTCGTCGTCCCATATACCGGTAACCAACCTAACGACTCAGTCGTAACTATAAAAATTAGTCTATGAAAAAACTTGTTTATAATATATATTTTGTCTGGACACAACTTAGTGTCAATTTAAGAAGAGACAGATGGATCAAACGTGACGACGACGACGACGACGACGACGATTCAGCGAAGTCAGTACAGGCTGAGACACGCTAGGGTATCTACCGTCGGATGGTCCGAAGTGACAGGGACCCTAAGAGGTCCGTTCTTGTGACCTCACCCAACGGTAAAGGAAGAGGTCACGTGGAATGATCTTTTACAAATTACAAGTATCCCTGGTTTAATTAAGTTGAGGAAAGATTGTCTTACGTCTTTATAACGGGAATTAATGAGACCGTTTTGTACTAGTGTTATAAAGACCACGAAATGATGTCATCGAATGTAAACTATAACCTGGTTTTACCTAACCCAACATTAAAACTCATGTTCAAAGTTGGTGTGTTTGGTGTTATCAAATGACCGGTTCTTAACTTAATCGTATTTAGTTTCATTATGACAAAAAAAAAAACATAGTCGGTACGTCAAACACCCTAAATCCAAGGGCCTAGTCTCTAACTTAGGGTCCGAGAGTTCGTTACTTGTGTCTCAAGATTGCTGACTTGCAGGTCTCGTAAGGGTTGAAGTTCCATTTAAAATTACGATAAATATAATCGACACACTAAAATAAATATGAATATAACTTTAACACTATTTTTAAATATATGACTAATTTTAAAAACTTTTTCAAAGTCTTTATAAATACGACTTGAGGGTCTGAAAGTTGAAACGTGTAGAAAAGAGTTCTAGCACAGTATCAGGTAAGAGAACTGTTTATGGTTGTTGAACAGATTTCAAGATCACGTTGAAGGTTCAGGGCAGATTACCATTACAATTGAGAACCCTAAAAAACACCAAGAAGTATAATCATGAAGTTTTTATCTTAAATTAGTCTTATAAAAGAAATTTTTATCTTACTACCAAACTATATCTGATATAAAATTTATTGATATTTTAATTTAGTCCCGTGTCACAGATTTTATACGATATCAGTTAGGGAACAATTATGAGATTTCATCAAAGGATTTCATTATTACGTCTGAAATCGAAAACTAGACGATAACTACGTAAATACTTAACTTTTATTTAATAATTTTTTACGGTAAACTTTTTTTGTGTGGGTGTGGGTAGAACATCTTTTAATGGAGACCACTTTTATTTCACCGATACAACTTTATCTTCTTGGTATGACGATGTTGAGTTGACAATGAATATAAGACTCTTAGACATCATCCAATTTATAGTATCTTATTAAGACGATTTATTTCATCGAGAAAGAGACGATAACATATATATATATAAAAAATTTTCGAAGTGGGAACTAGAAACAATTTCCCTTTTCATAAGATAATAGACGAAGTATCAATGATGATGATAGTCTTGTAGTCACAAGGGTAGTGTAAAACAAGACAGAGATGTAAGGACGAAGTAAGGACTTTTACAAACAAATATACGGGATATATGAAGGCAATATACGAGATATCATACGTACGTACGAGAAATCAGTATATGTTGAGAATCGTGTACGGTAAAAATGTCTTTGTCAATGATTACCTAAAGGTCTAAGATCAAGATCAAGTAGACTTCCGGGTCTTTAAAGACGGTACATGTGTCGAAGTACTTGTACGGAGACGTAGTATTGTCTAATAAAATACAGTATTCCTTCAGAATCTTGTAAACGTTTTCAATTCACTATAATGAAACTGGTTCTATGGGTTACTTACCTATCATCAGATTTGACCCGAAAACTCTTTCTTCTCATTTACATGAAACAAAAAAGAAATTTCCTTGGAATAATATTATTTCAGTCATTTTCCTTTCGTTATACTTGGTTATTCACTAATAATCTTTTATTTGTAGTCAACGTCTGTATATGTGTGTCACACCAAAAACATAATACAAATACTATGTGTGGTCTGGTGGACTGGACGACGGACTCTTTGGACATGCGTCCAGTTTTTCGTCGTCAATCTTAGTGTATATCTTTCTACTTGACCGAGTTTTAACCCTTTCTTCATTGAGTTCCGACATACGACAGTAGGACGAATAAATCAAATATATGTCTTGTGTAGTATATCTTAAGGTCCGAACTACTTCGTGTTCTAACTTAGTTCTAACAACCCTCTTTATAATTATTAGTGTCTATATGTCTACTGTGGTGGAATTACCGTCTTTCGTTTCTCATTGATTTATCGGAGAACTACTTCCACTTTTTCCTCTCATTTTTTCGACCGAATTTTGAGTAGTAAGTCTTTTGATTCTAGTACCGTAGACCAAGTCAGTGAAGTACCATTTATCTACCCCTTTTTTCCTTTGTCACTCTGAAAAGAAAAAGAACCCGAGGTTTTAGTGAAGTCTGTAACTCTAACAACGAGGAACCTTCTTTTATATACTTTTTGGATCTATCCCTTAATTTTCTGTCTCTGTAGTGAAACGATTTTTTTCCGGGTAGATCAGGTTCGGTACCAAAAGGTCCCTACACTCTCAACCCGGTATTTCTTCCGACGCTCGGTTTCTTAACTACGAAAACTTAACACCACAACATCTTCTGAAGACTCGCAGGGAACCTGATGTCCCTCTAGTTCAGGTAGTTACGATTTCCTTTAGTCAGGACTTATAAGTGACCTTCCTTACTTACGACTTCGACTTCGAGGTTATCAAACCGGTGAACTGTACTTTCTCGGTTGAGTAAGTTCTTCTGGGACTACGATTCTTTCTAACTCCCGTCCTCCTCTTCCCCTACTGTCTCCAACTCTACTGACCTACCGTATGACACGAAGTGGGACGAACACTGTGGTTTACAGAACGACAAGTGTGACAGACGTGACAAGTGACTTGGGTCCCATTCATTCCATGTTCGATTGTCGGGTCTTCTTCTACGTTCTTCAGTATCTTTGACGTCTATGTAAATAAGAGAAGACCCACGGTGTCTTCGGTATTGTCGTACGTGTGATATAAGAAAGAAGACACCGACTGGATTCCCTGTCTCGGTACTACGTCGTCATGAAGGGTAGTGAAATACCCACCTCGAGCACGTCCGTACGGTGTGTGTTTAAGGTACTAGTTCGCTCATGGAGTACTACGTATACTTGTTACGACGTTCACTAGAGTCGTCAATGTAACAGTAATAAATGTTTACATCCTACTTTTTCGAACTTGTACGGTAGAACCGATTCAACGAGAGAAGTGTGTCCACCATAGTAGTTGAGTTATCTATACTCAAACTCGTTTGAGCCCCTTTATCACTTCCTTTCCCTTTGGACCACACGACGTCAGGTACCCCAGTGTTTCTCAGTCTGTGACGACTCGTTGAATTGTTGTTTTTGCTGTGTAAGGTGAATACGGCTTTTTTCTGACTAAAAAATCGTTTTTGCAGAATTACTTTAACCATTATCTAAATAAACGTATGGGTCGTTGTGTTCTCGTCATTTGAAAAGGGGTCTGGAGGACGTTTAATTAGTTAAGAAGTCAATGTTGACTTCTCTCGAGTTAGTTTATAGAAACTACTATTATTTAATTCAACAACTTATTATACTGGATCCTTCGGTCTTCGACAGACCAAAGTCAACGCCGACCCAAGTCCCTAAGGACACTACTGGAAATTAGACGGCTAAGAGACAGAGAACGTACCGGAGAGAGAATACTATTTTTCATCGGTGTTTTCATTTTAATCAAATCGTTGCTTCTTCTTTATTTACTAGATATATTTATTGAGGTCCCTTTTCTGTGTCAAGTCAAGTCAACGTGTCAGTATAGGCTTAGAAACACTAGGGTACCTGACGTCGTGCCGTCTAAAGGGACATTGTGGTTGACGACCTCGAACGAGTCTGAGTGTAGGTAGTTCGGCCACTATTATAGGTTGGTAAAGTCGGTGACCGAAGGAGAAGAGAAGGACGCAAGTTAGAACGGGTCGTAGTCCCAGAAAAGGTCACTGACTGAAGAAGTATAGTCCACCGGTTTTATAACCTCAAAGTCGAAGTTGTAGTCAGGAAAGGTACTTATAAGTCTAATATAAGTGAATTCTAATTGACCAAACTAGAGGAACGTCAGGTTCCCCGAGCGTCCTCAGAAGTCGTTGTTTGGCAAGTTTTCGTAGTCAAGAAGTCGGAAGTCGAAAGAAATGTCAGGTTGAGAGTGTAGGTATGTACTGACGGTCTTTTTGGTATCGGAATTGATCTGTCTGGAAATAAACGTTTCATTACAGAGACGAAAAATTATACGACAGATCCAACCAGTATCGATAAGAAGGTTCCTCATGTGTAAAAAATTAAAGTACCGGCGTCAGTGGTAGACGTCACTAAAACCTTGAGTTCTTTTATTTATAGAGTGACAAAGGTAATAAAGAGATAGATAAACGGTACTTTACTACCCTTGTCTACTGTACTAGAAGTAAAATACTTACAACTCGAAATTCGGTTGAAAAAGTGAGAGGAGAAAGTGAAAGTGGTTCTCCGCGAAATCAAGAAGTGAAAAACGGTATTCCCACCACAGTAAACGTATAGACTCCAATAACTAAAAGAGAACCGTTAGAACTAAAGTCGAACACACGAAGTAAGTAGGTCTGTAAAAAACTCTATATATTTATATAACTTTATATAGAGACGTATATTTATTTTATTCGTACCACTGTTATATATCGGAACTGTATGAGGAAAGGGCTAAACCTTAACAGACGACAAGTTAAGTTTGACAACGAAGAACTGGATGTATATCTAAAGAGTCCTCCGTCCATTCCACCAGACCATAAAGGTAGGGAACTTCTTAAAAGGTGTCAAACGAGACTAAATGTGTCCGTTTCCGAAACCACATCGGTCATTTCGTGTTCATCTACAGAAAGACCTTGAGAGAACGAAAAAGCTACCAGGTCACCGACAAGCGTTAAACTAGACACCAATGAGAGGGAAAATATTTAGGTCGAACTTGTAAACCTTCAAGTACTAAGTACATGACAACTTCGGACCGAACCTCTTAAAACTCGTAATGAAATGATTGCACACTCTACTCACGTCAACACGTAGTCAAACTTGTAAGAAATCGTAACAGGAAGAAACACTTACCTTACTTTTGACTGGAAAAGGTCAGGAGACGTCAGGTGACGACTCAAAAGGTTTAAATGACCGTACAACTCATGTCGTGAAAGTGTCCAGGTAGAAAATCCTAAACTTTATCGAGTTAACCTTAAGGTAGTGGAAGTGATCGAAAAAAGTATCACTACGAAGGATTCCGGGTGATCTGAAGTATAAGGTCCTACAGACCGAGGTACACGTACTAGTGTGGTAGCACTAATAGACTCAGTCCTTCTAAAAAAAAACATGTGTCAAAAAGACACATAAGAACGGTGCAGAAGAATTGGAGAAGACGACGACAATCCAGGTATGGTAAGACAGGAAATAACTCGAGCACAACGTACTTTCCAAGGGAACCATAGTGATTAAAAGAACTTCTCTAGAGATCAAAAAGGGTAAGTTAACAAAAGGAGATAAAGAAACGCAACTAGTGACTACATGACTTTAGTTCGTACAGTGTAACAAACTGTTCCCAGTGACTTATCTAACATCCCCAATATCATGACTACCGTTTAAAAAGGTCATATTTTCCCACCTGTGTCAGTATGTTTAACGGGTCCCTACCTTCTAAGTACTGTTTCTCGATGTAAGTAAGTACCTAGTAAGTGTCGACTTTAATTTCAAATTCTTTACACTTGTATGATAAGGTTTAAATAAGAAATGTAAAAGTTACATTAATGATTTACATTGTATATACACCGTATAAGAGTAAATATTGTCTCAACTATTTAATATGTACAAAAATTTTGTAACAAACGGATTAAAGGACTCTGTTGAAATATACACACACACATACACACACACACACACATATATATATATATATATATATATATATATATTGACGAATTGACTGGAGTAACGGACTTCATTTTAAATTCTTTGTAAACCACTTAAAGATGGTATCAATAAATCGACTCTGTATAGAGTTTTATTGTCACTACAGTCAACGTTAAAATCGTTGATGATTAGGACTTAATGGTTAACTCTAGTAAGGAATTAATAAAGAAAACACATTTTATTAAATGTCTACCTTTGTCACAAATATTCGGACTCTACTATAAATTAAGTTACAGAAATTGTTGTACACTAAGAAATTTGGTTTCCTCAACAAATAGTGTTTACTTGGAAAAACAATTCATTGACAAAGACAAACTTACAAATGTCTTGATTTTGGTTGGTTGGTTTGTTTGTTTTTGTGAAAAGATAATTATATATTTATTACACCCTTTTGACTTCTCTTTAGTTTGTTTACTATTTTTTATGAATGTACGAACATACAGTGTTTTATACTTATTCAGAGAAAGTTTTAAGAGAACCTTTAAAACCAAAGTTTCTTTAAAATCAATTTGTAAAAGTCAGTTTGATCAGAACAAGACGAGGATTCTCGTCCTCCTTCCTAAGATTGAACCATCCTTTTTCCCAAAACGTGTACTGCATGATAAGTTTATTCCCTATACCTATCTATTATTTCTTTGGCCGTCTGACTCATTTACGTTCCTAACACCTAGTGGACCGACTCACACCCAGTTAAAATGTAATAAACGTCCAACTTCCCCTCTCAACTACAGTCACACACCCGTTCATCTCGAGACTTTACACTCAATTACATGGTAGTCGTTTATCGTGTGGTACTCTGTTCTCTCCTCCGTGGTCTTTTTGACAAAAATTCCCTTTTAAAGGAAATGAGTATCAAATTTATAAATTCTATGCAAAATTTTTTTACAATACAACGACTTTCTCGATTGAACAAGGAACAAACACTATTCATTATGGAACGAAATTTTTTTTTTTTTCTTTTTAACTTTACCTGTCCTCCTTTTCTTTCTCCTCCCCCCCTTTCCTTTCTCCTCTGTCCCTATTTCTGTCTTTCTTTCCTTCCTTCCTTCTTTATTTCGTTTGAGTACAAATCTCTTAAGATATAATTATTTACCCGAAGGGACCACCGACTCACTATTTCTTAGACGGACGTTAAGTTTTCGGGGTCCTCTACACCCAAGTCAGAGACGCAGTCCTTATAGGGAACCTCCTCCCGTACCTGTGGGTGAGGTCATAAGAACGGACCTCTTTGTATACCTGTCTACTCGTTCCACCCTATGTCAGTGTTTCTCAACATATGGTGACTTCTCTGAAGTAAAGTCCAGTCAAGTAAGTGAATCAGGACAGACTGAGAAACGTTGGGGTACCTGACGTCGTACGGTCCGAAGGGACATTTAGTGGTCGAGGGTCTGGAACGAGTTTGAGTACGGGTAGCTCAATCACTACTGTAGGTTGGTAGAGTAGGTGACCTTAGGGAAAGAGGAGGACGGAAGTTAGAAAGGGTCGTAGTCCCAGAAAAGTTTACTCAGTCGCGAAGAGTAGTCCACCGGTTTTATAACCTCAAAGTCGAAGTCGTCGACAGGAAGGTTACTTGTAAGTCCTGACTAAAGGAAATCCTAACTGACCAAACTAGAGGAATGTCAGGTTCCCTGAGAGTTCTCAGAATAGGTTGTGGTGTTAAGTTTTCGTAGTTAAGAAACCGTGAGTCGAAAGAAATATCAGGATGACAGTGTAGGTATGTACTGACGACCTTTTGGTATCGAAACTTATATACTCGGAAACAGGTGTTTTATTACAGAGACGAAAAATTATACGACACCTCCAAACAGTATAGAAAAGAAGGTTCCTCATTCGCTAAAAATTAACGTACCGACGTCAGTGGTAAACGTCACTAAAACGTCGGGTTCTTTTATTCTGAACAGTGACGAAGACGTAGATAAACGGTACTTCACTACCCTGACCTACGGTATAGAAGTAAAAAACTTTCAAATCAAAATTCGATCGAAAAAGTGAGAGAAAGTGAAAGTAGTTCTCTCAGATCAAGGAGAAACGAAAGACGGTATTCCCACCACAGTAGAAGTTTAGACTCCAATAACTATAAAGAGAACCGTCATAACTAAGGTCGAAAACGAAATAGGTACGAATGTAAAACGTAATACATGAGACGTATATTTAATTTATTCGTTCTACTATTATATTTTGGAAGTGCATGAGGAAAGGTTTAAACCTTGGTCAAGTAACAAGATACAGGTCAAGATAGACAAAGAAGAACTGGACGTACCACCAAAGAGTCCTACGTCCATTCCAATAGACTATAAGGGAAGAGAAATTCTTAAAAGGTGTCAAAAGAAATGAAAAAGAAAGAAAAGAAAAGAAAAAAAAAAAAAAAACACTAAATGTGTCTGTTTCCGAAACCGTATTAGTTATTTCATCTTCAGATATAAAAAGACCTTAAGAGATCGAAAAAGATACTACGTTACCTATAACCGTTAAACTAAAGACGAAGGAAACGGAAAAGAGTTAAGTCGAACTTATAGACCTTCAAGAGTCAAATGGATACAACTTCCGACTGAACCTCTTTGAACTCGTAAAGAAACGATCGTACACTCTACTCACGTTAACACGTCATCAAACTCGTAAGAAACCGTAACGGAAAGAAACACTAACCTTACTTTTGACTAGAAAAGGACAGGACATAGGTGACGACTCAAAAGGTTTAAAGGACCGTATAACTCACGTCGTGAAAGTGTCATAGTAGAAAATCCTAAACTTTATCGAGTCGACCTTAAGGTAGTAGAGGTCATCGAAACAAGTATCACTACGAATGATTCCGGGTGAAATGAAACGTGAGGTCCTACAGACCGAGATCCACTCATTAGTGTGGTAACACCAATAGACACAGTAATCACGTGTATAATTGTTTATGTCTCCTAAGGTCAAGTACTGCAACTGAAGATTTGTCTATAACATGAGAAGTTTTGTTTTTGATTTTACTTGTCCCTCATTCTAATTAACTCCGTATTAACTGATTATTTCACAAATGATCAACTTATTCTAATTTAGGTCAGTTTTTTCACGGTGACCTAAAATATCGATAAAAGAAAAGCTAAACCATTACATGTCTTACTATAACGATGGTACATCTTATATTTCACTTATAAAGAAAGATTCCATACAAACGTATTCCGTTTGAAATGATTACTTTGTTAATTATGGAAACTTTATGCTTTTATACAAATCTTATATAACAAAGGGAATTCTTACACATCTTTCTGAACTGCAAAAATAAAAAGAAAGATTTTTTTTATTATTGTAACAAAACCACTGGGAGGTAGGATGAAACGGAACTGTCAGGACTGAATTCAGATAACAAAAGGATATTAATAAACATTCCATGACTAAGTGAACGGTTTAAAGATACCATGAGAGGGTAAGTAGAAACTAATAGAGGATACTGAGTTATTTTAACGTGTAAAAGGTCTTTTTCACTATGATAGTGAATGAACGATTAGTACGTTCACTAAATTGAGTGAGATTTGACCGATACTAAAAGGTCACCAGTGCATGCCTACACTCTTAACCTGACACTTCTTTCGACTCGTGGTTTCTTGACTACGAAGATTTGACATCACAACCTCATCTGAGAACTCTCAGGAACCTGACGTTCCTCTAGGTTGGTCAGGTAAGACTTCCTCTAGTCGGGACCCTAAAGAAATCTCCCTTACTGTGACTTCGACTTTGAGGTCATGAAACCGGTGGAGTACGCTTCTCAACTGAGTAACCTTTTCTGAGACTACGAGCCTCCCTAAGCCCCGTCCTCTTCTTCCCCTGCTATCTCCTACTCTACCGACCTACCGTAGTAACTGAGCTACCTGCACCCAGACTCACTTGAGACCCTCAACTACTACCTGTCCCTAAGTACCCCAGCGTTTCTCATCCTGTGCTGACTCACTTACTTGACTTGACTTACCTTTACATAAACGGTATTTGAAATTTTTAAGTAGTGTATATGATAGAAAATAACACTTATAAACTTACCGAATAAAGGTAAACATTCAAGACAAAAGAACTACACATCCTTTTCACTTCAACGAGTCAGAACAGACTGAGTAACACTGGGGTACCTGACATCGGATGGTTCGAGGAGGGAGGCACCCTAAGAGGTCCGTTCTCATGACCTCACCCAACGGTAAAGGAAGAGGTCCCCTAGAAGGACTGGGTCCCTAGCCTGGGGCCAAAAGGACGTAAGGTCCGTCTGCGAAATTAGAGACTAGGTGGTCCCTTCGGGAAGATACACATCCTCATAGTCTTATAGGTATGAGAGTATATGAATTAACGACTTTTATGACATTTTTGACTAATTACTTTGAAGAAATGAATCTTAGTATATCTAAACTCGAATGACTTAAACCATTTCATTCTTTAAACGACATTTCTAATTTACTCTGTTACTTACGTTACACATATATTTGGGACTACCGTTGTTACCGGTCAGAGGGTGTCACCTATGATCCACGACAGTGTCTCAACATTTTTTCGTACAAAATGGGACAAATACGGATTCATTTAATAATACGGAGAGTCATTACTCGTGACGAAGTTAAAGATCACCATGAAAAGTAAACAGTTTAGTGTAGAATAAACACTGTTGACGGGTTATATAATAGGTTACATTATGAAGGTTGTTTTGAAAATTTATTCGTCTTCTCGATAATAATGACAGATAAGTATCTACTCTCAATCTACATGTTTCGCCGGATATGTTTCAGTCTACCATCGTTTGGACTCGAGACTGTCGGTCTAGAGAAGGAGGGTGAAAGGGAGAAAAATAAAAGAAAAAACGTCCAAAGTTTAAGTAATATTCTAGTAAGTTTAAAAAAACACTTTATTATAAGTTTAAACCGTATTAGTTTAGAGTTATTTATCGAAGTCACGTAAATAAAATGAACTTTATCTAAATGGGAATTCCCCTTTCACTTTCACTTCAGAGGGTCAGCACAGGTTCAGAAAACAATGGGGTACCTGTCATCATCGGATGGTCCAAGGACGCAGGTGTCCTAAAAGGTTCGATCTCGTGACGTCACCCAACGGTAAAGGAAGAGGTCCCCTAGAAGGACCGGACCCTTAACTTGGGTCCAGAGGACGAAACGTCCGTCTAATAAATTGTTGACTAGGAGATCCTTTCGAAGGAATCTCTCTCTTAGTTCTTAAGCCACCCTATTGTATATAACCTAAGGAAGATTCGTACTCGTCGTAAAGTCAAGAATTTACGACTAAATCTTATGGTTTCAATATTTATCTTTTATTACAATAACAAAACTTTATCCTTTTTTCTGACAAGTCATTTATTTGAGTGATCGAATTTTTCAAAATCATCTACGGTTAGACTTATTATTGGTAAGATATACGAGTGAAATGATATTTATAACTATGGGTCACTGATTTATAACAAGTCGTTGTAAATAGATACAAACTTGACCAAAATGTATCCATATGGTCGAAAAATCCAATATTAAAATATTTATGTTTAGATTTTTGTATATTTAAATTTTCTTATAGAAGAATTTTTTTATCGAGTGATTAAAAAAAATATCGGTAATGAATATATGTTTTATTTTAGGGTTGGTTTTGATCGTCCACTTTTTCTTTACTATTCTGATACGTATTTTTATTATCACGAATAAAGAAATTACATAATTTTTTAACTCCCTTATCCTTTTCCTTCTTTATTTTTATATTTGATCAATTATTTCAGTAAACTACAAATGAAATAACGATATAAGTAAGTGAATAAAAAGATAGGTAAATCAATATCTTAGTTACCATGGTAATTGTATCGATACAATTATTACTTAGGATTGGACCAGTGATGATAACAGAATTGGTGTCATTAGTAGTTTTACCTTTTTATAAATCGAGTGTGTTTGACCTTTATAAACAAAGTTTATTTTATAAATAAAATAATCATTTATAACTTTAATCTTTTGACCTATTTGTAATGACACCAGTTATTGTACTTTTATAATTCTACATTTTTGTGTGACCACTCTGTCAGACCTTGGACTCTAGGAAACGATGTTACGAATATGGACCTGTTTGTAGAGGAGTTCGTTGTTTATATTTCTGTAATATTCGTTGATTACAGAAATATAAAAATATATCGTTGATTTCAAATCAATATTCGTTGATTTGACGTGTGTATACGTCAACTTTTTTAATACTTGTTTTTCTATGTTTTTCTGGTTTCGGTTGACGGAGAAGACTCCATAGACCTCGTTTTCGTTCCACGACGTGGACTTGGAACGTGTATCGTGGTGGTTCTCCCACCTGTTTGGTGGATTTGTAAGGGAGACTGGACTGTAAGACTGGACGGAGGTCGGACTGAGGTAAATTCACTGGTTGAACGGAGTGAAGTCACTCGTTCTTCCAGTGGACAATGAACAAAAATGGTATCGTCTTCAGGGTCATTTCGGAACGGACCGGAGAATAGTTAAAGATAACTAATTTCTCAGATTCCTGGGTTCAACCGTTGTACTCTTATAACTATACGTACCTTACTCATCTACCTCAACCGGATTTTTAAATGTCATCCTGTTCTGACTCTTTTTGTCGTTGTAGTTACTACTTTGAAAAAAATCGAAGGGTAGGACCTTCTATAAGTCGAAAATAACAACAAAAATATATGAAAATATTGTGTTGGTCTAACAATGTATTATCTTTTACCTGATTTAATCCCTTTCCATTTATCGTACTTTTAGTAAATCCTTTGATAATGATTATTCTCTACTTTTCTCGGATTTGTTACATTAATTATTCCATACGATTTAAATTTTATATAAAGACTACTTCCGAACTCTTCTGAACTAATATTCGACTACTCCGTCTCACCCATTACCCCTTCTAAGACACTTAAAATTCAAGTCACAACTTCTCTTTTATCACGGTAGTCCATTCCACTCCTTCCCGTCACTAACACTCCCTCTTCACCTGTCCCATGACTACGAATTATGTGTCATTGAATTTAACTGACGTACTAAATTCTACGACAGGATATACGTTATTCTTTAAGGGTATTACCCTGAGGCACCTTTTTATTTTCGAACACTATTTTTAAGTTTCCGATAAACTTGCGATAATCGTCCTTATTAAATTGTAATTAGTTGAAAACGTAACTGGATAAAAAAAAAAATGATTTAATGACTCAATTAAATAATCTTTATGTTTTAAACGGTGAAACGTAGTAAACTATGTAAGAAGTTATAAAACACTTTAGAAACTTACTTTTTCTTATTCATCCTATCTTGGGATAATCAAACTAATGGATTGTTCGGGAACTAAATCTTCTTTACTTAGAAAAAAATTTAAGATAAAAATAAATCTTACTTCTCGTATAATGATTCATACATAAAATACTCTTAAATTCTTAAATATAAAATAACAATTATCCTTTCCTAGAAAAGATTGATCAGGTAAGTCGGAACACGTATGCACGTACGTACGATTCAGTGAAGTCAGTACAGGTCGAGTATCGAGAGGTCCGAGGTGACAGGTACTCTAAGAGTGACCTCACCCGACGGTACAGGAGGAGGTCCCCTGGAAGGACTGAGTCCCTAGTCTAGACACAGAGGTCCTAACAGTCCGTTTAAGAAATGTGGACTCGGTGGACCCTTCGGAATAGTTCGAAATGATACACACATATATACTATATGTGAAATAATAAAACCTTCGTATGATAAAAATAGACAAATACCTATCTTAGATATGTGTTAAATAGATATGACCTTTTTATAACATATAAAAATTCGTTATGTGTAAAATACATTTACTTAATAAACAGATAAAGGAACCATATTAGGTTAAATTTAATAGACAAAGGTTATAAGATACTGAAGTAGAGGACGAAAAACATTCTTCTGTTGACTATTTACAACCAAAAGTATCAACAACTTAAGTTCCACAAGGGATCCATCCAGTCGTCGAGACTTTTTATTATGGTCCAAATAAGTTCTAAGTCAAAGGAATAATGTCTCATTCTTCGTCATCACAGTCGGTTCGTCTTCGTCTTCTGCGTGACCCAGTCTATTCAAATCGAATCAAGTTAGCGAGTCAGCACAGACTGAGAAACGCTGGGGTACCTGACGTCGTACGGTCCGTGGTGGTTGAGGGTCTCAAATGAGTTTGAGTATTCTACGTGACCCAGTCAGGAGGGTATATAAGTGACTGTTTGACTTCGTTGATACTACTTTGAGCACTACACAAACCTTTGTTTGGATTCAAATATAGCATTTAGACCCTAATCTTTTGGTCTCGGTTAGCACATGGAGGGTCCGTTATTCTCGTCAACGTGTTCGTGAAAACGGTAACACAAATATTGTACCTTTGGTATTCTTACCTCGTCAATGGTGACTCTGTTTACTAGTTAAACATCATCAAAAATAACTCGATGTTACTCGCATTTTTTAATTAGAATTTTTACTGAAATCATTAGTAAGCTTATTCCACGTTATTTTATGTTTTTTTTTTTTTTTTTCCTGTCGACTTCAACGATAGGACACTCAAATNTTTTTTTTTTTTTTTTTTCCTGTCGACTTCAACGATAGGACACTCAAATGAACAATTAAGTCCTTATACCGATTACGATATTTGTACTCCTTGTACTTGTGGATATACTGAGTATGAATTCGTTTGCACGAAAATTAATTTATATATTTAAATTGTAAATTTTTAAAAACATAAAATATAAAGTAAAAAACGAAACTACCGTGTGCACACATACATTTTTGTCTTTATTCATATTTAATACCGGGAACAAAAAAAGGGTTTTATCTTGGACACCTGTTCAGTTACATTTTAGACGAAAACTTATATTAAAAGATGTATAATCTATATAAATACCAATGTCGTACACGTATACGTGAATATATATTACCAATATAATACAAGTTTAGTATAAGTTTATTGAGAACTTTTTATGTATATGTCGAAAAATACATATCGAACTCTTCGTTATTTTTGATTATATAAATTCATAAAAAGAAAGTTCACGGTAAACTTATCCTTCACCCATGTATCTTATGTTTTCTTCTACGTTTCACAATGAATTTTCTTGATTTCGTGACACTACACCTCGAATTCGGTCAAATAGTTATAAAACTCTCATTAAGGATTTACACGTTATATAGTCTATAAAATATCCCTCTTTATAAAATTTGAAGTTTAAATCATTTGTAGTCTAAAATTCGGAGTCTTGCTTTGACTCTCTCTTTGGTTTTCGGTTTCGTAAAAAGATGTGAATCATTTACATGATATTCGTTCATCCTTTACTTATTCAAATAAAAACCCTGATCGTACTATTATTTAAGATATAGACAATGGTATACATATGATTAAAGGTTAGTATGTGAGAATCAAGGTCTTACGTATGTATTCTACGTTAATTAATACTTGTCGTCGTGTTAAAGTCAATCAGTTATATTTTTAATATACTTTTATTTGGATAAATTCTTCTTTCGATCTCTGTATTATGAATTTCTATATACTGAAATAATTTTAAATTCCAAAAACTTATATAGGAAAAAATTTTAGATCCTCCATGGATATAAAAGAAAAAAAAATTAAAAACTTCCTCTACACTCTAATATTTTTATTTATTCTCTTTAATCTCTAATTCTTCTCTCTTTTTACCTCTTCCTTCCCCTCCGTTTACAGAAGAATCTCTACAACTTTACCTTTAGACTCAAGAACAAGCGTCTCGGTTTCCTACTTGAAACGTTTATGAGTGTGTGTGCTCCTACGAGGTCAAAGTAACTCTTCGAATTACAACCGACAAGGTAAATCGGGTACGGACTAATACACTCTATTACGATAGCATTGACCGTAAGATATTCATTTGTCTCACCATCCCAAAACTTTAATTTATTTATTTATTTGTCCACCGTCATATATTGGTAGTCTCTTTCTCTACGTGTTAAGATTACTAGTGGTTCCAATCTCTCTGTCAGCCCCAGGGTCTAATAGTCCCCTTGATACCTCTGTTATCTTCTATGATAGAGAACCCCGTTTTATAAAACCTATTTAGTTCTTATTCCGACTCCCGTCGTGACATCGATTTTTACTACTCGGGAACGGTTCAAAAGTCTGGAGTCTAAGTCACTAATGTCCTGTTCGATACACGGGTCCTCTCTTGTCAGATGTTATACTGACATTATATAACTGACAACTGAGACATTGATGTAAATACTCTTTCTTACTGTTTATAAAATCCTTACAACCTGAGCTAAAGTTAAACAGGGACTAGAGATCCAAAGACTTTGACACAACGGGACTACCATCTAACCCCCTATACTCTCGTTTAATTGTTTCCACAGACAGAGTCCATCAGTGTAACCAGGAGACCAAGGTCGATAGTAAAGGGTTCAGGGACTTATAAACGAACTTTATCCCAACTTTAAAATCAACCATCTTGAGAACATAGTGAAAAAACGAATCCATAATCTTCACATCTCTTACTTTTGACGTTCGGAAAGTTTGAAAGAGAAGTAAATTTGAAGGTAAGAGATCGGTCATGATATTCAATTTTCGTTGTGTTGTGGAAACCCTTTTCGTCTCTACCGTGGTCGGGATTCTTGTTTTCCTCCCAGGTGATAGTAAGAGGTGAGATAAGTGGCGTAACTCGGGATGTCTTTTTGTTGTTGTTGTTGTTGTTGTTGTTGTTGTTGTTGTTGTTTGAAGTGGAACTTCTATCGTCTCAATTTGGTTCATCATCGAATTAACGACGACAAGTCGTCTATCCCATTTAAAGTAGGTAGCCTAATTGTGACCGAGTCTATGTACTATGTGCCGGTTCTGGTTCCTTTTAAAGATAAGGATAGTCCATCCGTCCAGTCTTTGACACATAAGTAAACCTTGTCTTTTGTCATATGTAAATTTCAGAATAGAGTTCCGATTCGATAGAATATGTGAGAGGTATTATTATATTATACTTCCTTCCGTCTGACAGACCCGAAAGACGTCTGACAGTAAAACTAGGTGATAGACTACTACAATAAATAATAATAATATAAATAATTTAACTACTTATTACTACCGTTTATACTACTTCTGGAACTCTTCTATGTACACGAGACTCACCACTCTCTTATTGGGATACTTCTACTTCCAGGACAGTGAGTTTCCTCCAAGGACTCAAAGGATCTCTAGGTCACTAGACCTCGTACGGGTTTGTACGGTAGGTTGAATTTCTGTCTAATGACGGAGAAATGGAGTACGTTACTTCTATTTGATAAGATATAATATGGTACGTGGTGATTTTTCCTTCACTTTGTGAACCAACCGGAGACCTAGATTATCGTTTTTATAACGAGACTAGATAAGCGGATCCCTATATCTACAACCTCCCAAACTTACTCAGGGTCTCGTCTTGTGAACTGTTATACAAGTCCGACTTCACGTTTTTCCGAACGGAAAACGTGGTACTCTGAATTGTCTGAGACATCCAACTCTCACCACCAAATCAACAATTCAACACAGACTGGGAACACTCGTGTATCTGACGTCGGACAGTCCGAAGAGAAAGGTACCCTATATGGTCTATACTCATGACTTCCTCCAACAGTAAAGGAAGAAGACCCCTAGAAGGACTGGGTCCCTGACTTGGACCCAGAAGACGTAACATCCGTCTAAGAAATGATCGAATCGGTGGTCCCTTCAGTTCATCCTAATCTTCACAATCACCATAATCACTACTGTTTTACATGGAATATTTCAAATACCGTTCGAGATCCTCCACTTAATATTGCGTCTGAGATCCAATCTCGTTCTGCTCTCTCTGAGATTAACTATAATATCTCTTATATTTCACTTACCCCTTCCCATTCTCCTTCATATAATCAATACCAGACACCTGGCCTACGTCCTCATCCAAATATTTAAGTAGAATTCTTCAAAATAAAATAATAAATAAGGTCCCTTTCTTTCAATTAGTCTGAAGATTTCTTCACAGAATGTCTTTATTATTCTTCGTTTATAGACTCCCACCTTCCATACCCAAAGTAGAGATAGATAGTAAATAGAAATGTCCCTCCACGTCAACTATATATGTTTTTCAACATGTGGAAACTATTCATACAGAATTGCTCAAACATGTATACGTATGTGGACACTATAGTAGTGGTAATAGTTTCATCTTTATAGGTAGGGGGGGATTTAAAAGAACTCAAAAAAAAAAATGACACAAAACATTATTTTTGTGAATTCTAAGTTAGAGAACTGTGTAAAATTTCATGTATTATTGATATAGTAATTGACGTACATGGTCCCTTAAAAAAGGTTGGACCCTGACGTCAGGAGTAAAGGGGTCGAGGACGATTATACTCACCCACTGTAAATACACTTAAAGACTGTCAAAGAACCCTTTACCTACGGACTACTAAATAACTACGTCCCTGTTTTTACCATTCGGGGACATGGAGTTTGATTCTGTTGACGTGACCCGGTAGAGACGAGATCTTACAGGTCACCCTAACGTCTCCGAGGTACAGAAACGTACCGTTAAGTAGGGGACGAATACGGATTAAGACGTAGAAAATAAAAGGAAGTCGATAAAACAAAAAGTTTTTAGAATTACACTATATGTATTACGTATATATTGATCATGTTTTCAATACTTGTTCTTGTGACGTGTATATAGTTGTCGTGAGGTGTTATTTGGAGGTCGTACCGATAAAGATAGAGTCTTAAACTAGGACTCCTTAACTCGGACACTATGAAAGTTGTCCTCACTTAGGGTTTACGAAGGTAAAATGAACATCTTTCTGTATGTACGTTCTCGTGTTTTTATACACAAGCTTCAAGAAGAGACGAAGTAACAGTTGTCACCGTATTTCTTTTAGTTTTCTTGTATTTATTGTAATACAAATGACCTAGAATTTATTTGTTAAATTTTTTAATATGTCGAACGTACATTGTAACTTTTAATAAGTAAAAATTTACCATACGATATTGTAGTCAAGTCAAGTCAAGTCAGTGAGTCAGTACAGACTGAGTAACCCTTGGTACCTGACGTCGTGTAGTCCGGAAGGACAGGTAGTGGTTGCGGGTCTCAAACGAGTTTGAATACAGGTAATTCAGCCACTACGGTGGGTTGGTAGAGTAGGAGAGAGCAGGGGAAGAGGAGAATGGAATTTAGAATTGATCGTAGTCCCAAAAAAGTTTACTCAGTCAAGAAACGTTTTATAACCTCAAAGTCGAAGTCGTAGTCAGGAAGTTTACTTGTAAGTCCTGACTAGAGGAAATCCTACCTGACCAACCTAGAGTGACGTCAGGTTCCCTGAGAGTTCTTAGAAGAGGTTGTAGTGTCGAGTTTTCGTAGTTAACTAGTTACAAGTCGAAAGAAATATCAGGTTGAGACTGTAGGTATGTACTGTTGACCTTTTTGGTATCGGAACTAATCCACCTGAAAACAACCGTTTCATTACAGAAACGAAAAATTATGTGATAGATCCAACCAGTATTGAAAAGAAGGTTCCTCATTCGTAGAAAAGTAAAGTACCGATGTCAGTGGTAGACGTTACTAAAACCTCGAGTTTTTCTTTTTATTTCAGACAGTGGTAAAGGTGACAAGGAGGAAGATAAACGGGACTTTATTACCCAGGTCTACGGTACTAGATACAAAAGACTTACAACTCGAAATTCGGTGGCAAAAATGAGAGGAGAAAGTGAAAGTAGTTCTCCGAGAAGTAAAGAAGAAGTGAAAGACGGTATTCCTACCACAGTAGACGTATAGACTCCAATGACTATAAAGAGGGTCTTTAGAACTAAGGTCGAACACGAAGTAGGTCGGGTCGTAAAACGTACTACATGAGACGTATATTCAATTTATTTGTCCCACTGCCATATGTCGGAACTACATGAAAAAAAGGATAACCTTAGTCAGACAACAAGGTACAGGTCAAGATTGACAACGAAGATTAGACGTATGTCTAAAGAGTTCTCCGTCCAGTCCAACAGACCATAAGGGTAGAGAGAGTCTTAAAAGGGACAAAGAACACTAGGTGTGTCTGTTTCCGAAACCGTATCAGTTATTTAGTCTTTATCTACGAAAAGACCTTGAGAGAACGAAAAAGGTACTAGGTCGCCTACAACCGTTAAACTAGAGACCAAGGAGACGGAAGAGATTTTTGTCGAACTCGTGGACCTTCAAGAACCAAGTGCATAACAACTTCGGACTAAACCTCTTAAAACTCGTAATGAAATGATCGCACACTCTACTCACGTTAACACGCCATCAAACTCGTAAGAAACCGTAATGGAAAGAAACCCTGACCTTAATTTTGACTGGAAAAGGTCAGGACACCGGTGACGACTCAAAAGGTATAAACGACCGTATAATTCACGTCAGGAAAGTGTCGTAGTAGAAAATCCTAAACTTTATCGAGTTGACCTTAAGATAGTGGGGGTAATCGAAATAAGTATAGCTACGAAGGATTCCGAGTGAACTGAAGTGTAAGGTCCTACAGACCAAGAACCACTTACTAGTGTGGTAACACTAGTTAGACCCATTACTTCTGGAAAAAAACATGTCAAGAAGGTACATAAGAACGGTGAAGAACTATAGAAGAAGAAGACAAACCAGGTATAGTAAAGACAGGAAATAACTTGGATAGAAACGTACTTTGTATATTTCACAAATTAAAATATTTGTATATTTGACAAATTAAACTAAAGTAATGACAGTATTACAAACATATATACATGAAGGTATATACATTCTTTCAAATATTCGAATTTTTTTCATATTTCCGTTCACCTTACTTTGTATACGAGTCTCATAGACTACAAAACCTAAGTTCAAGAAATAATATAATAATTATCGACATATTTAACCTCGTCCAACAAAGAGTCAGAGTCCCGTATTTTTGACTCTGTTCTTTTTTATAAAAAGTTCATGTCTGACTCAATCGATGATGGACAATGTGTAACTTTTTGTATAGACCTTATATCACCCGTGGAACTAATTCTGGTCATAATAAAGTATAATTATATAGTTAAAAAGCGAAAAAGTAAATCTTTCGACTAAATTTTAAATTGTAAGTTTTTTGATTCAAGTACCATAGACCGGGTAGCGAAGTACCGTTTATTTACCCCTTTTTACCTTTGTCACTGTCTGAAACACAAAAACCCGAGGTTTTAGTGACACCTACCACTGACGTCGCTATTTTAATTTTCTGTGAACGAGGAACCTTCTTTTCGATACTCTTCGAATGATAATAACAAGTCAGTGAATCAGTACAAGCTGTGAAACACTAGGGTACCTAATGTCGTGTGGACCAAAGGGACAGGAAGTGGTAGAGGGTCTTGAACGAAATTGAGAACAGATAACTCAGCCACTACGGTAGTTTAGTAGAGTAGGAGACAACAGGGGAAGAGAAGGAGGGAAGTCAGAAAGGGTCGTAGTTCCAGAGAAGGTTAATCAGTAGAGAAGAATAGTCCATCGGTTTCATAACTTCGAAGTCGAATTCGCAGTCAGGGAGTTTTATTATAAGTCCTAAATAAAGAAATCCTGACTGACCAAAATAGAGGAACATCAAGTTTCCTGAGAGTTCTCAACAGAGGTTGTAGTGGTAAATTTTCGTAGCTAAGAAGTGACGAGTAGGAAGAAATACCAGGTTAAGAGTGTACGTACGTACTGATGACCTTTTTGGTATCGATCTGTCATATAATTTTTCGTCTCCGTAGTGAAACGGATGTTTCCAGGAATGTCAGTTTCGATACCAAAAAGGTTATCCGTACATACCTACATTCATAACCTGGTAATTCTTCGGACTCGTGACTTCTTAATTACGAAAGTTTGACATCACGCCCTTATGTGAGAACTTTCAAGGAGCTCGACGTTCCTCTATTTTAGTCAGTTTAGATTTCGTATAGCTGAGACTTATAAGAAACCTTACTGACTACGACTTCGACTTCGAGATTATAAAACCGATGGACTACCATTCTTTGTTGAGTAACCTTTTCTAGGACTCCAACTCGTTCTAACGCCCGTCCTCCTTTTTCCTCGTTGTCTCCTACTCCACAAACCTACCGTAATGATTGAGGTATCTCTAACCAAACTTGTTTAAAACCCTCTATTACTTCCTGTCCCTTCGGGGGACCCGACGTCAGGTACACCAGTGTTCACAGTCTGTGATGATTCACTGACTTGTTGTATAACTCATCGCCCAACCCATCCTCTAGTTTTATTAATAAAATAATTATATTAATACATAGTCTTTGAAAGTAAATCTCGTATATGATTAGAATTTTAGTTTGTTGAGGGGCGGGGGGGGGGGTGTCACCGAATGAAAAGTAGGATTAAAGTTTAGGAGAAAAATAAAATACTGTAAACAATAGTCGGGTACCAAGAATAAATAATAAACAAGACAAAGTAGAAAAAGTACGTCTATAAGTACATACGTACCATAAACAGGTATGTTTTTCAATAAAGTAATAGAAATCTAGAGGAGTAACAGATGTACTTCACTACGATAAGTTAGTAAAATCACAGTAAGTAAAAAGGAACTGTCCCGTAGAGGTTCTAACTCACTGTAGTTACCAGAGTAGGTAAGTAGGTAGTCAACTGAAAGGCGAATCACACCGTAATAACGATATCACTACTATACCTATACGAGTAGGAAAAAAAAAAAGAAAAGAAAGAAAGAACAAGAGATATAGTTCTTCTCTAGACGATGTGGTCTCTTTTTGACTCGTCGACGTAGTGGCTTTTCAGGGGTAAAGTGAAGTCCAAAGACAACGTTATTTGAAATGTGTTTAGGACTCGAAGGGTCTTATCGTTGAGAAATCACGTCGACTGGATGTTACTACCTTCTCTAAGACCGGAGATCGGGAGTATGTAGATTTTATCTTCTATGTTAATCACGAAGAGGTCCTAGTAGTGGTAATACGACTTTTATAAAAATCTTCCATCGACACATCAAAACAAATGATAATTTAAAAATTGGAATAGGAAAGTATAATATAGAAAAATACCAGGACCATAAAATCCGTCCCACTACTATATAATAAATAAAAAACGGTCCCGACTACGTCAGAAGAAAAAAGAAAATCAAACAACAAGTGAATTTTTCCTGTATCCCTTTAATTGAATTTATTAATACTACTTAAACAGAAGAATCATAAAAGTCGGACGATACATTAATCATTAAAGTACCTCTATTCGAACCAAAGTCAAAATGTTACTTACAGTCCATAAATAATATAATTTACACAAGTAATAAAGAAGTGTATACGAATTGTCATTCCGTAGAATGAAGAATATTTTACTAAGTCTCCAAGAGAAGACATTTATAAAACATATTACCGTTGTTGCTAAATTAAAGGAAACACTTACGGAAGTGTTCTCTCACTTTCAGTTCAATTCATTAGTATCATGTGATCAACATATCATCCACACTATCTGTTTTAAAACTATTTACACCATATCTTCTGACCTTTTAACTGGTGTAGTTCAACGACTTTCTCGTTAAACAGAAAGTCTTTAAAGTACAATCATTTCTTATTGCACATATAAGACAAAACTTACGGTCCTTACGTATTCCATTGTTAGTTATACATGAGTAAGTAAAAGGTTGTTTATTCTTTTACATGAGAATTAAAACCCATGATATAACAACGCGAATTAAAGAAGGTCTAAAGGATTTCTATTACAAATTTTAACTTATTACAGTTGACATATTTGTGATACAGATACAGTGTATATCATAATTTGGAGTTTCGTAGATCATTACATAATGACAGTTACGTTGATCTTCCGTTTTAACACTTAATTACTTTAACACACCAATCTAGTGTAATAGGTCAGTAGGGTCCGTAAATACGACAATGGGTCTGATAGTTAGACCGATTCCAGGACAGGAAATGTCGTAAGAGAGGGGTAGTCTAGAAATACACAGACGAGGTAAAGAGATCCTTAAATAAGTCCCGGACTTTTTAATTATATCATATGATTTATGATATATATATATCATAATATGATATATATAATACTTATTTTATTTTACAAATATTGAAAGAGTGTATAAAAGTGAAATTATTTTAAGAAGTTGGAGAAGTAACTTTCCACCCACCCACGTAAACTTCATTCGGTCAGTTACACAGTTACAAAAATATCTATTACTGATAGAGTAACAAGTCAGTGAGTCAGTACAGACTGAGAAACGCTGGGGTACCTGACGTCGTGTGGTCCCAAGGGATGAGAAGTGATAAAGGATCTTAAACGAGTTTGAGTACAGGTAACTCAACCACTACGGTAGGTTGGTATAGTAGGAGTCAACGGGAGAAGAAGACGGGAGCTAGAACGGGTCTTAGTCCCAGAAACGATTACTCAGTCGAGAAACGTAGTCCATCTGTTTAATATCCTAGAAGTCGAAGTTGTAATCAGGAAGGTTAATTATAAATCTAAACAAAAGAAAATGCTAACTGAGTAAAGTAGAAGAACGACAGGTTCCCTGAGTGTCCTCTCAAAAGATCGGTGTCTCAGTTTTCGTAGTTAATAAGTCGTGAGTCGGTAAAATACCAAGTTGAATGTACAGACATGTACTGATGACCTTTTTAGTTTCGAAACTGATATCCCTAAAACAGTCGTTTCATCCCAGAGACGAAAAATTATACGACAGATCCAAATAGTGTCGAAAAGAAGGTTTTTCGTTCGTAGAAAATCAAAGTACTGAAGTCAGTGGTAGGTGTCACTAAAGCCTCGAGTGCATTTATTAAGGTCAGTCAAAGGGAAAAAGGGGTAGAGAAACGATTTTGTATTACCCTGTTCTATGGTACTGGAATCTAAGAGTTCAAGATTCGGTCGTAAAAGTGAGAAGAGAAAGTGGATGTAGTTCTTCGAGAGATCGAAGAGAAACGAAAGACCTTAATTTCACTACAGTAAACGTACAGTTTCCAAAAAATGTAAAGACGGTCGTTAGAACTAAGGTCTAAGATTAAGTGGGTCGAACCGTAAAGTGTACTACAAGAAACGTACATATAATTTCTTCGTCTTACTGTAGCATGTCGGAACTGTATTAGGAAAGGATCAAAACTCGGTAACAAGGTACAGGCCAAGATTGACGACGAAGAACTAAACGTATGTCAAAAGAATCTTCCGTCCATTCCACCAGACCATAAGAGTAGAGAAATTCTTAAAAGGTGTCAAACAACACTAGGTGTGTCAGTTTCCGAAATTGCGTCAGTCACCTCGTCTTTATCTACAATAAAGACCTTAATAGAACGAAAAAGATACTAGGTTGTCTACAACCGTTAAACTAGGGACCAAGGAGACGGAAAAGATTTTGGTCGAACATGTAGACCTTGAAGAACCAAGTACATGATAACTTCGGATCGAACTTCCTAAAACTCGTAATGGAATAATCGTACACTCTACTCGTGTTAAAACGTCACGAAGTTGTAAGAAACCGTACGGGAAGAAAACCTAACCTTACTTTTGAATGGAAAAGGTCAAGACACCGGTAAGGTTTTAGAAAGTATAAACGACCACATAACTAACGTCGTGAAAGTGAAATTACTGTGGTCCTAAACTTTATCGAATCGACCTTAAAGTAGTGGAGACTATCAAAAAAAGTGTCTTTAAGAAGGACGACGGATGAACTGAAGGGTGAGGTTCTAAAGACCGAGATCCACTCACTAGAACCGTAGTACCGATAGGTTCCGGTAATTCTGAAAAAAAAAAAAAAACATGTCAAAAAGACAAGTAAGAACGATGAAGAACTATTATATAAGATGAAGACAATCCAGGTATAGTAAAGACAAGAAATAAAACGGGTAGAAACGTACTTTATAAGGGAACCATAGAGATTAAAAGAACTTCTCTAAAGATTATAAAGGGTAAGAAAATTAAAAAAAAAGGAACTAATTCAAGGTAACAGGTAATTTCTTCCATAAGAATAGAGAGAAACGATAATAAACCTTGAGACGTAAGTCTACCCATTTAGAAAGGGAAAGAGGAAACGGAAAGTAAAGAGAAGAAAAAAAGTCGACACATGTTCCGAGAAGTCTATTTGACAAAAGGGAAGAACATAAAGAAGAGGACCCTTACCAAAACCTGTGACGACGAACTTGTCGAAACTTGGAGACAGATATCAAGAAGTGCAAGAAATAGTCTAGACTTGGGAACTTAGAGGAACAGTGAACTAAATCCAGTATAGACCAGATCAGTAAAAGGGATGAATGAAGTTAAATTCGGACTTTAAACCTTATTCCTCGAGTACTGGACTCGGTGTCAGTCGAGGTCCAGAACAAAGACGACTCATATATCTTTAAGAGTTAGAAGTCAACGTTTCTTATATTAGTTAGACTAAAGTGACAACTAGTAGACCACTACAGGTACACATCTCAGTAGAGAACACAACAATCTTCGTCCACAAACGATACTAGTCCCACAAAAGAACCGTTTTGAGACAATCGGAAACGGGACTAAGTAAAACATGAGGTTCCGGTTTGAAGGACATTGAGGTCCAGAGAGAACTGAAGGATTAAAACATAAAGTCAGCGAGTACTATTTTTTTTTTCCCCCCGTAGAAAGAACACAATCAATATCCGGAACATCTACAAGTATCTCGACAAGTTGAAGAAGAAACCGTAATCACCAACCCTGTATCTTATCCTAATGACACTATAAGTGTTGTAGACACCTTTTAAGAAGTTCTCTACCCTTATGATCTGGTGGAATAGACGGAGGACTCTTTAGACATACGTTCAGTTCTTCGTTGTCTATCTTGACCTGTACTTTGTTACTTGACCAAGGTTTAACCCTTTCCTCATGCAGTTCCGATACCAAAAAGGTCATCAGTCATACCTACACTCTCAACCTGATATTTCTTTCGACTCGTGGTTTTTTAACTACGAAAACTCGACACCACAACCTCTTCTGAAAACTCTCAGGGAACCTGACTTTTCTCTAGGGTGGTCAGGTAGGATTTCCTCTAGTCACGACCCACAAGTAACCTTCCTGACTACAACTTCGACTTTGAGGTTATAAAACCGGTGGACTACACTTCTCGACTGAGTAAACTTTTCTGACTACGACCCTTTCTAACTCCCGTCCTCCTCTTTCCCTACTGCCACCTACTCTAACAACCTACAACAGTGTTTGAGTTATCTGTACCCAAAGTCATTTGAGACCCTCAACCACTACCTTTCCTCCGGACCACATAACAGCAAGTACCCCAGTGTTTCTCAGTCTGTACGGACTCGTTGACTTGACTTGACTTTTGATTTGTAAGTTTTTCGTTTCTAGTACCGTAGTTCAGGTTAGTCAAATACCGTTCATCTACCCCTTTGTTACCTTTGTCACTTTCTCAAATAAATGAACCCGAGGTTTTAGTCACATCCAGCTCTGACGTGTGTACCTTAATTTTCTGTGAACGAGGAACTTTCTTTTCAGTACTGGTCGTATCTGTCGTATAGTTTTTGGTCTCTGTAACGATACGGTTGTTTCCTGGCAGATCAGTTTCGATGCCAAAAAGTGATCAGTACATACCCACACTCCCGACCTGATATTTCTTTCGACTCGTGGTTTCTTAATTACGAAAACTTAACACCACAACCTATACTGAGAACTCTCTGGGAACCCGACGTTCCTCTAGGTTGGTCAGGTAGGATTACCTTTAGTCAGTACTCATAAGTAACCTTCCTGACTACCAGTTTGACCTTGAGATTATGAAACCGGTGGACTTCACTTCTAACCTTTTCTGAGTCTACGATCTTTCTACCTTACGTTCTCCACTTCCCCTTTTGTCTCTTACTCTATCAATATACCGTAGTGGTTTAGCTATCAGTACTCATACTCGTCAGAGGTCCCCAAACACAAACTGTCTCTTCGGACAGTACGACGTCAGGTACCCCAGAGTTTATCAACCTGTGGTAACTCGTTTACTTGACTTGACACTGTAAACTGTCAAACGGAACTTTTACTTGGTTTTCAAAAGACAACGTAAACTTTAACGTGGGTTCACAACGTAAAACCAGAGAAAACAAGTGATATTCCGATGACGTAATGAAGATTTCTTAAGAACGGGTGTCATTATATCTCACCAGTAGACTTAATTAAGTGGGTAAGGGTTGTAAACCCTCGACAAAAATGGGGTCCATAATACAGGCAAAATAAACTTTATTTGTTAATAAGATTATAAATACTGTTAGAGTCAAATGACAAAAAGTTAAAAGTAATATAATATTTCAATATTTTTAAGTGTCTAGGTGTTACCTCGTAAGTGTAAACCACAGAAGATAACTATGACGAACTCTTCCGTTACCGTTGGGTGAGGTCATGAGAACGGACCTTTTAGGGTACCCGTCTCCTCGGACCATCCGACGTCAGGTACCCCAACGATTCTCAGACTCTACTGACTCGCTGAAGTAAAAGTGAAAAGTGAAAGTACGTACCCTCTTCCTTTACCGTTGGGTGAGGTCACAAGAACGGACCTCTTAGAGTCCCTGCCCCCTCGATCCACCCTAAGGTAGATGCCCCAGCGTGTCTCAGTCTTACTTCGTTGAATCGTCCTCGTCATAGTCATAACTATAATGTTACTAAATTGATACCCGAGTTTAAATGTCGACATTTAAAATGAACCAATAAATTAAGATATAAAATCTACGATGTTTCATGTTACAATTAATTAAGATTAACGAAAAAACTGATAAATAGTAAAATAATGGGTTAATATTGGGTTACGATAATTCTTTCTCCCATATGGGTTCGATAAACTTTGAGAAAAGCTTAGGAACGGATTGCTATAAAAGGGTAATAAACAACATTTTCTTGTTAAGAGAAATCTACTTCATATAGTAAGGGTTTATAAAGAAGTGTCAAATTAAATATATCACAGATAAATATTATTTACAAAGTGATACCAGAACGTAAGAAAGAATTAAAATTTTCAGTATATACAATAAAAGTCAAGTCAAGTCAAGTCAGCGAGTCAGCACAGGATGGAGAAACGCTGGGGTACTTAGCGTCGTGCGGTCCTGAGGGACAGACAGTAGTAGAGGATTTCAAGTGGGTCTGAGTGTAGGTAGCTCAGGCACTACGGTAGGTCGGTAGAGTAGGAGCCAGCAGGGGAAGAGTAGGACGGGGGTTAGGGAGGGTCGTAGTCTCAGAAAAGGTTACTCAGTTGAGAAGAGTACTCCACCGGTTTCATGACCTCAAAGTCGAAATCATAGTAAGGAAGGTTTCTTTAGGGTCCCAACTAGAGGAAGTCTTACCTGACCAACCTAGAGGAACTTCAGGTTCCCTGAGAGTTCTCAGAAGAGGTTGTGGTGTCAAGTTTTCGTAGTTAAGAAGCCACGAGTCGGAAGAAGTGCCAGGTTGAGAGTGTAGGTATGTACTAGTGACCTTTTTGGTATCGGAACTGATCTGCCTGAAATCACCCGTTTCATTACAGAGACGAAAACTTATACGATTGATCCATCCAGTATTGAAAAGAAGGTTCCTCATTCGCAGAAAAAAAAAAAAAATTAAAAAAAAAATAAAAAATTTAAAATTTTAGAAATTAAGAATGTGCGCAAGGGTTTGTACTTGGGGGGAGGGTGGAGGGAGGGGTGTTGTAGAGAGACCCAGTAGGGGTACGTGGTCGGGGTTCGTACGATGTGGGATGCAGTCTGTACCTGACCGCTAAGTTAAGAATGTACTGTCATATGTACAATCTTAAGGGTAAGAGGGTTTAGTAGGGTGGGAGAGGGAGAGGGAGACTCAGGTTTTCAGGTAATATGTGTAGACACAGAAAAAAGGACAGAACGTATATCCCAACAGTAACGGTAGAAGGATTTAAGGTATATATACACAATCATATGACATAACCACAATTCGCAGAAAATTAAAGTACCGACGTCAGTGGTAGACGTCACTAAAACCTCGGGTTTTTGTATTTCAGACTGTGACAAAGATGACAAAGGGGTAGATAAAGGGTACTTCACTACCCTGGCCTACGGTATTAGAAGTAAAAGACTTAAAACTCGAAATCCGGTTGAAAAAGCGAGAGGAGAAAGTGAAAGCAGTTCTCCGAAAAATCGAGAAGAAGTGAAAGACGGTATTCTCACCACCGTGGACGTATAGACTCCAATAACTATAAAGAAGACCGTTAGAACTAAGGTCGAACGCAAAGAAGGTCGGGTCGTAAAGAGTACTACATGTGACGTATATTATATTTATTCGTCCCACTTTTATATGTCGGAACTACATGAGGAAAAGGATCAACCTTGGTCAGACAACAAGGTACAGGTCAAGATTGACAACGAAGGACTGGACGTATGTCTAAAGGGTAGAGAAATTCTTAGAAGGTGTCAAATAACTCCAGGTGTGTCAGTTTGCGAAACCGTATTAGTTATTCAGTCTTTATATACAAAAAGACCATGAGAGAGCGAAAAAGGTACTAGGTCGCCTACAACCGTTAAACTAGAGACCAAGGAGACGGAAAAGATTTTGGTCGAACTTGCAGTCCCTCAAGTGCCAAGTGCATAACGACTTCGGACCGAACCTCTTAAAACTCGTAATGAAATGATCGTACCCTCTACTCACGTTAACACGCCGTCAAACTCGTAAGAAACCGTAACGGAAAGAAACCTTAACCTTACTTTTGTCTGGAAAAGGTCTGGACACCGGTGACGACTCAAAATGTTTGAACCACAGTATAACTCACGTCGTGAAAGTGTCGTAGTAGAAAGTCTTAAACTTTGTCGAGTTGACCTTAAGGTAGTGGAGGTGATCGAAACAAGAGTCACTACGAAAGATTCCGGGTGAACTGAAGTGTAAGGTTTTACAGACCGAGTTCTAATCACTAGTGTAGTAGTACTGATAGACCTAACACTTCGAGAAAAAACATGTCAAGAAGGTACATAAGAACAGTGGAGAAGAATTATCGAAGACGAAGACAAACCAGGTATGGTAAAGACAGGAAATAGCTCGGGTGGAAACATACTTTACAAAGGAACCATAGAGATTAAAAGAACTTCTCTAGACATCAGAAAGGGTTAGACAACAAAAGGAGATAAAGGAAGGTAACTAGCGACTTCTTCCGAAAGAACAGAGAAGAACTATAAGATACCTTGAGACGTAAATCTACGGATATATAAAGGAAAAGAGGAAACGAAAAGTGGAGAGAAGAGAAGTGTCGAGAAACATTCCGGAGGGGTCTGTCGGTAAAACGTAAAAACGTAAATAAAAGGTACCCCTACCAAAACTAGGGACAGAGGACATGTTACAGTACTTGAAGTAAGGTATCAAATAACCTGTGAGATAGTCTAGATCCGGGAATTTAGATAAAGAGTGAAGGTGACATATTAGTATTCCTTATACTAAATCCAGTATGGACTTACCAGATCGCCAAAAGGGATGAAAGAAGTTAAATTCAAACTTAAACCGTTATTCCTCAAGTACTAGAATCGGTGTCAGTCGAGGACCAGAACAAAAACAACTGTCATGTCTCGAAGAGGTAGAAACCGACGTATCTTATATTAGTTAGACTAAAACCACAACTGGTAGACCACTACAGGTACACATCTCAGAAGAGAACACAACAACCTTCTCCCAAACGAGACAAACGATACTGGTCACGTAAAAGAACCGTTTTGAGATAATCAGAACCGGGACGAAGTAAGGCGTAAGGTTCCGGTTTAAATGGACAATGAGGTCCACAAAGAACTGAAGGATGAAAACGTAGGGTCAGGGGATCTTTCTTTTCCTGTAGAAAAAACGTACGATAAAGATTTTCCAGAACATCCAGAAGTACTTTGACAAGTTGAAGTCGAAGAAGTCGTAATGAGTAACCCCGTATCTGAACCTATTGACACTACAACTTACCGAACGGAACCTCTACTTGTCTCTAGTAAGACAGCAAATACTCTGACGTAGGTTCATGACGCAAAGCCTGAGAGGACAACTGGTACTACCGGTGAGGTAAAGAAGACTCCCTAAGGACGGGCGTCATCATCTATATTACCAGTAGACTCAATTTAAGTGGGTAAGGTCAGGATAAATCAAGTGACTGAGGATCTTACAACTGTAAGTGGGAACGGTTAGAGAACAAACTGGTGAAGGTTAGACGGAACTAAGTATCTGAACTGTAAGGTCAAAGGATACGTTATAAAGAGAAATGTCGTAACCTAGAACGAAGATAGTGTTCAGTGTAGGTGTTGACCCATAACAAAAATGAAACCGAGGTAGGGAAGCAAGAAATACATCAATAAAGAGGAGACTAGAGGTCATCGTATAACCCGTGGATTACTGGACCCCTCAAGGAGAAAGTCATAGGATAGTATTCGGAAAAGTATGACAAGTACCCCAAGAGTTCCGTTCTTATGACTTCACCGAACGGTAACGGAAGAGGTGACCTGGTGTAAGACAGTCTGGAGAGGTGGTACTGGGCGGGTAGAACCCAACGGGGCGTCCGTACCGAACCAAAGTAACTTAATCTGTTCCGACACCAGGATCACACTAATTTAACTGATCAAAAGACACTCATACCAAATAATTGAATGTGAAACGAAAACGAAAAAAAAAAATAAAAAAACGAAAACGAAAAACCATTTGTAGAGTTCTACATATTTTGGTAACTGTAAAACATAGAATTCTTTTTTCGATGACGAAAAGTTACAGTCTTACTTAGAACTATTTAAAACTGTAATACTATACGATTATATGACCGTAATCGTTCACTCTGACTTGAAAATAACACCCTATACACTGTTATTACATCCCTAACTTACAGATTTCAAATTCATATCAGACGATGGTTTCCTATCATATTTCAAGTAATAATGTCAAGATGTAGAGTGTTTTAATCCGACTTTTCAGGATTTCCATTTTTTCCCGAAAACTGGTACGACTTATTATTGTAATCTCTATCTTTGTATCTTATCTCTTTTAATTTTAAACACCTAAAAGAAGGTACGTTTTGTGGTATAAACTCTGTATATACACTACAAAACTGTTCTTACCTTTAATTCGTGGTGAGTAGAATTAAATTTCGAATACTTTAACTAGAAGTCACTACTGGGATTTAACGAGTTCTTGTGTACCGATTTTTCTGTCCGAGGTAAAATACATTTTTCTTTTTGATATGTTATCTACCTCTATTATGTCCCTTTTTTTTTTTTTTCTACTTCGTTAGAACGTAAACTACTACTTAAAATCTGTGTTGTGGTGTTCATGTTATATAATTTTTGTTATTTCAAACTCAAGTAATTTTGATTTTTACAGACGAAACTTTTTTTTAAGTAGTCCTTATACTTTTCCGTTTTGTGACTAACTCTATGTTACGTTTTATAAAAAGAAAAAAAAATTAAAAATTAAAAAATAAAAAAATTTAAAATTTTAGAAATTAAGAATGTACGCAAGGGTTTGTACTTGGGGGGAGGGTGGAGGGAGGGGTATTGTAGAGAGACCCAGTAGGGGTACGTGGTCGAGGTTCGTACGACAAAGGACGTAGTCTGTATCTGACCGCTAAGTTAAGAATGTACTATCATATGTACAATCTTACAGTAAGAGGGTTTAGTAGGGTGGGAGAGGGAGAGGGAGACTCAGGTTTTCAGGTAATATGTGTAGACACAGAGAAAGGGACAGAACGTATGTCCCAGCAGTAACGGTAGAAGGATTTAAGGTATATATACACAATCATATGACATAACCACAAAAAGAAAGACCGAATGAAGTGATTTTATTAGGTTCTGATACCGTGTTGATGATTACGGTGCCTTGGACTCCAATTTCCTTAGATACTTCTGAATGCTCTTGAAAATCTTGGTTGTGGTTTTTCGTTAGAGAATAATTAGTACCCCTTAACCTTACGTTTACATTCTTTCAGCTCACTATGGACCTCATTGTTCGTTCAAACCTAAACCCCTTGTTTTGTCTCGTCCTGTTTCCGATTGACAATAGGGTCTTCTTGTGTGACCAGTATCTTTTGTGGGAGAAAGTTGTTGTTTTCTCTACTGAGATGTGTGCCTGTAGTAGTCTACTTGTTATGACTTTAGTCTAACTAATGTAAGAATCGTCAACTTCTAACACTTAGAGATGTGTTAGTCGTTTTTATTATGACACTTACCTGATACCGTGTCTACTAGTCGAGGAATAAAGTTTAAGTCCGAATTTAACTTCTTTCATCCGTTTTTATGATCCGGTAACTCCCAACTAGATTTATTTTAGGAAATACTAATAAGTCACCTTTACTGTGTATCTAAGTTCCTCAATCTGATTATCTTACGGGTTTCTTAATACCTGTCCCCAAAATTGTAACATGTCCTTCGTTACTGGTTTTGGTAGGGTTTGTTTTTCTTTACGTTCTTCCGTTTTACTAACAGACTCCTCCGGAATGTTTATCGATTTATTATCCTCTCCTTTTTTGTCTGTTTCCTCTTTCTCTTTCTGTATAGGTCGACTTAAGTCTCAAGGTCTCATTCTTGAGAATAAGAGTTCCTCCCCATTCTATTGGAACACTTCACTCTTTCTTTTTCTTTATCTTCTTTCGTTATCTTACCCTTTCTGATTTCTAGAGAAGTTCTTTTAACCTCTGTAGTTCCCTTATGAAGTACGTTTTACCCATGTTATTTCCTGTCTTTACCGTTTCTGGATTGTCTTCGTCTTCTCTAATTCGACTTCCTAACATTGTTAACCTTCTCATAAATAAGTTCCTTTTAACGATTTAGAGTATTCGGTCAGTTGAAACACTAACAAATAGAACATGAAAGGAGGGAGGAAGAAGGTTCGAGACATTTCATAGTCTCTTGGTTGACGTAATGTTAATTCTGTAGACACTTTAGTTACCGGATTATCGATAATCCGCTCCGTCCCCGTCTTCTCCAAACCTTGAGTTTATTTTCCGAGAGGGGTCCCTTAAAATGGTTATTTTAACTAGACCGTTGACAGACTTACAAAGTCCGAATACCTATCTGACATAAAGTGGACTTAGTCTCGAGTGAGAAAAATTTTTGGGATGTATTTCACGGAAACAATTGTGATAGTCTCTACTAACGAATGGTGACGTTAACGAAGTCCACAACTAAAGTCAACTCCGACTAATTTAAGACTGGTTATATGATTTTTCCATCCCTTACTCTATGAGTATCTCCATAATCTATGTAAGGACCCTTTCATCTTTTACTATGTTGTTCTTTCAAACACGTGACCGGATTCTTTCCGTACTCTTTTGGAGTTAGAGGATCTGAGTGACTTTCGTTCTTAAGTCATTATATTGTCTTGACATTTAACAGACTCCGTAAAACTTACGTACGGAGCGGTGTGTGTGTGTGTGTGTGTCAGAGAGTCATTTCCGACCCTCTCAACGACTAAGTTCCTGTTTAAAATTTTTAGAAAATTTAGAGATCTATTGATGATACAATCGATTCGTCTTTGGAGTTATCAATGTATACTGTTTTTATTTATTAAATATGATAAGATCTTTTTTAGTGATTTATTATCGTTTTTTATTGATGTTTCGTTTGTCGTCATTGTTGTTTATCATTGTTGACCCTTCTTCGTCTTAAACTAAAGGTCTAAACAGTGTAACATAATAAATTTATCGACACAAATAAAATTTTTTTACTATTCAACATGTTTGCGTCTTTTCATATGAGGGTATGTGTCCTTCTTGTCATTTATTTTGATAAGACCTCCCTTTGGTCCTATAATCTGACCTGTTTCGATAATTTAGTAGGTATTATTTATATAAGTTTCTTTTTATCTTTGGTTTAGGTTTATTAATCCCCTTTATACTAACTATAGAAAGGTTCAACTCTTATAGTCATTTCTCTATTTTTAATACTCTTTCTCTGTGAAATATTAACTTTTCATGTTTTGTATTTTAATTCTTTATTGATTATGTTATAACATTAATCGGAGTTTAATTTTATTTATGTAAATTTATTTTTTTATTTTTCTTGGGGTACAGGATAAGTTTTTTTTTTTTTTTTCGTTAGTGATCTCTTCGTATTGTAATCTAAATTCCACCGTCTTTTTCCTTCATCACTTAAACTTTTTACTTAGTAATAATAATAACGACTTCTATAATGTCTTTCGTTTCCCTTTTTTTTTTTTTTTTTGCTTCAGTCTATGGACATCCTGTAGTAGTTTATGTAATCGCATCTATATACTTTCAAGGTTTTAATCTTCTTTATCTCTTTTTCTGTTCATTTTATAAATTTCTTTATTTTAAATTTCCAAAGGTTTAAACTACTTTTTATAATTACATATACGGGTACTTCAAGTTATTAGACGTTCATTAGATCTGAGTTTCCCTATTTTCAGATTAGTGTACTATGACTTGGACAACTTGTGTTTGTCTTAAAACCATCGTAGTTTTCTTTTCTCTATATACATGTCCCATAGAAGTCAGTCTAATTATTGATAACCGGTTTTGGTACATCTAGTCTGCATAAAGTTCACGACTTTCTTTCTCTGACATTTTGTTCCTAAGATACAGGAACTTTCAATATAAAATTTAATTTCCTTTTTAATTCTGTAAGGGACTAAATTTTTTCTTGAACCTCTCAAGTAGTCAACATCTGAACGGGATATAATTTACCATTTCCCTCAAGAAATTCTATTTTTTTTTTTCTTTCATCTGTCATTGTTCTTAAATACATGTTTTTATTTGTCGTGACCATTATCACTATTATTCCGTTTGTAATTTCTCATATTTTCATTGAAACGAATAATGAAAACAAAAAACAATTAGGATAAATTTTCTGTCATTTACTTTTTATTAATATTCTAACGTAACTTCCTAAATATTGAATATTGTCGGAGGTCTTCCTCCCTCTCTTACCTTGTTATCGTCTGTTTTCAAAATTATGCGACAACTTTAATTTAACCATAATTATAATACTACAAAATTCTCCAATTAATATTAGATGTTCTGTTAGTGATTCTTTTACGTAATTTTTCTATGTATCGTTTTCATTTTTTCTTCAATTTAATTTCTATGGTCTTTTATGGATCGTGTTTTCTTCCGTTGTTACCCCTCTACCTCCCCTTTTTTACTTGACAGTGTATACTTTTTTTCTTTATATTTTGTACGTATGCACGTATATATATATATGTGGGATAAAATAATACAGTCAAGTCGAGTCAAATCAGTGAGTCGGCACAAGTTGAGACACTAGGAACCTAACGTCGTGTGTTCCGAAGGGACAGGTAGTGGTTGATGTCATCAAACGAGTTTCATGCAGCTCTCACACTTCGGTGGGTTGGAAAAGTAGGAGACAGGGTGGAAGAAGAAGGAACTTTGAAAGTGTCGTAGTCTCAGAAACGGTTTTTCAGTCAAGAAACGTAGTTCACCGGTTTCATAACCTCGAAGTCGAAGTCGTAGTCAGGAAGGTTACTTATAAGTCTCAACTAAAGGAAATACTAACTGACCAAACTAAAGGAACGTACGGTTCCCTGAGAGTTCTCAGAAGGTGTTGTGGTGTCAAGTTTTCGTAGTCAAGAAACTACTAGTAAGAATAAGTACCAGGTTGAGAGTTTAGGTATAGGATGATGACCTTTTTAGTATCGAAACTGATCTACCTGGAAACAACCGTTTCATTACAGAGACGAAAAATTATACGACAGATCAAGTCAGTGTCGAAAAGAAGGTTCTTCTCGTAGAAAATTAAAGTACCGAAGTCAGTGGTAGACTTCACTAAAACATAGTGTTCTTTTATTTCAGAGAGTGACAATGGTAACAAAAGGGTAGGTAAACGGTACTTCACTACCCTGGTCTATGGTACCAAAAACGAAAAACTTACAACTCAAAATTCAGTCGAAAAGGTGAGAGAGAGTGAAAGTAGTTCTCTGACACTTCCAGGAGAAGTAAAAGATGGTATACCCAACACAGTAGACGTATAGATTCCAATAGTTACATACCGTTTTTGGTGATGTTATAACATTTCATTAATCGGAGGTTAATTTCATTTTTTTTTTATTTTTTTATTATTCCAATAGCTCTATAGAGGGTCTTTGAAACTAAGGTCGAACACGAAGTAGGTCGTATCGTGTAGTGCACTACATGAGACTTATATTCAATTTATTAGTCCCGCAGTTATATGTCGTAACTGTATGAGGAAAAAGTTAAACCTTTGTTAGGTAACAAATTACAGGCTAAGATTCAGAACGAAGAACTAGACTTATACCTAAAGAGTCCTCCGTCCATTCCGGAAGACCATAAGAGTAGAGAAATTCGCAAAAGGTGTCAAACAACCCTAGGTGTGTCAGTTACCGAAACCATATAACTTATTTCGTCTTCGTCTATAAAAGACCTTGAGAGAGCGAAAAAACTACTAGGTTTCCTCCAACAGTTAAACTAAAGACCAAGGACACGGAAAAGATTTAGGTTGAACTCGTAGACCTTATAGAGCCAAGGACATGAGAACTTCAAATCGAACCTCTTGAAAGTCGTAATGAAATGATCGCACACTCTACTCACGTTAACACGTCATTAAACTCGTAAGAGACCGTAACGGAAAGAAACCCTAACCTAACTTGTGACTGGAAAAGGTCAGGACATCGGTGACGACTTAAAAGGTTTAAACGACTGTATAACTCACGTCGTGAAAGTGTCGTAGAAGAAATCCAAATTTTATTGAGTTGACCTTAGGGCAGTGGAGGTGATAGAAACAAAAATCACAACGAAGGATTTCAAGTAAACTGAAGTGTGAGGTCCTGTGGATCGAGATCCAATCACTAGTATGGTAGCACCAATAGACCCAGTACTTCTATAAAAACGGATTAAGAAGAAACATAAGAACGATGGAGAAAAATTATAGTAGACGAAGATGATCCAGGTATGGTAAAATAGGAAATAACATGGGTAGAAACGTGTTTTACAAGGAAACTATAGAGTTTACAAGGAATTCTCTAGAGATCAGAAACTTAAGATAACAAAAGAATATGAAGAAACTTAACTAGTGAATCGTTCCTAAACAAACAAAATTTAAAAAGGAACGACAAGAAACCTTGAGACTTAAGTCTACCTATATCGAAAGGAAAAGAGGAAACGGAAAGAGAAGAGAAGAAAAGAGTCGATAAACATTCCGAAGGTGTTATTGGTAAAAATGAAAAACGTAAACAAAAAGAAACTATACCAAAACTAGTACCGGAGGATATATTACAACCCTTGCAGGTAAGTATCAAGAAATCTGTGAGATAGTTTATATTAGGGAACTTAGATAAACAGGAAAGATGACATATTAGTATTCCCTAAACTAATTCCAGTATGGACTTACCAGATCACTAAAGGGTATAAAAAAGATAAATTCAGACTTAAAACGTCCTTACTCAAGGACTAGATTCGGTGTCAGTTGAGGGTCAAAACAAAACGACTGACATATCTCGAAGAGGTAGAAGTCGACGTTTATTATATTAGTTATACTAAAACAATAACTGGTAGACCACTACAGGTACGAATTTGAACATAGAACACGACGACTTTCTCCCGTAAACGATACTGGTCGTACAAGAGTATTGTTTTGAGACAATCGGAAACAGGACGAAGTAAGACATGAGGTTCCGGTTCGAACGGACAATGAGGTCCAGTGAGAACTGAAGGATGAAAACGTAAGGTCAGGACATACTACTTTTACTATAGAAAAAAACTACAATCAAGATATTCAATAACATCCAGAAGTATCTTAGTAACTTGAAGTCGAAGAGACCGTAATCATCTACCCCGTATCTCAACCTAATGACACTATAACTTACGAAACGGTACCTTAGTCTCTAGTAAGACAGTAAAAACTCTGACGTGGGTTCATGACTTAAAGTCTGAGAAACACCTGAAACTCCCGGTGAGGTAAAGAAGATTCCTCAAGAACGGGTGTCATCATCTAAATTACCAATTGACTTAATTTAAGTGGGTAAGACTATATTAACTCAAGTGACTGAGGATTTTACAGTTATAAGTCAGAACGGTAGACAAACCGGTGAAGGACAAATGGAACTAAGTGCCTAGATCATAAGGACCAAGGATACGTTATAAAAAAGAAATATCGTAGTCTGAAATAAAGGTAGTGGTCAGTGTTACTGTTAATCCGTAAAATGACTAATATAGTCATTAGTGACGTCTACATTTAACTATTTATTAGATTGTTTTTCCATCTCCCACCCTCTTATAGAAAATTTTTTATCAGATTAACATACGATTGATCTTCTCTCTTTAAATTGTAAGTTTTTGTGTTTATTTAACTTTTATTTTCCTATCTTTTTATATATGATGTGTTAGTTATTAGTAGTCTCGACTCAGTCGATATTGTCATAGTCCGTTTTTTCTGAAATTCTGTTTTTTTTACATAAGTTCTGTTTCCTTTTATAAAAATTATTTTTTTATACATATAGATAGACACGACGACGACGATTCAGCGAAGTCCGAACAGGCTGAGACACACTAGGGTATCTCCCGTCGGGTGGTCCCAGGCGGCAGTTGCCTAAGAGGTCCGTTCTTGTGACCTCACCCAACGGTAAAGGAAGAGGTTACGAACTTTCACTTTTCACTTTAACTTCAGCGAGTCAGCACAGGTTGAGAGTCCTTGGGGTACCTGACGTGGGATGGTCCGAGGGGGTAGGTCCCCTAAAAGGTCCGTTCTTATGACCTCACCCAACGGTAACGGAGAAGGTATAGGTAGACATTCTAGATTGTTAATGATAGTACGTGTGTGGATTTTCACCTCGGACGTAGAATACTTCGTATTATTCTATAACTTTCTTATTCATTTGTTAAGTTGTTATTATTAACATTTCAAGTTATAGGATAAAACCATTACCTATTCTGCAGAACTGTCCTCTGTTTTTCCTATATCTTACGACCTGGTTGAATATGGGTGGTCCTGATTTTCTCTTCGATACACTGTAAAATAAGTTGTTATCATGTTATATGTAAGAAGAGTTCATACATATCTTATAAGAGGTAATATCTGGTATACAATCCAGTATTTTAATCGAAATCATTTAAGTTTTTCTGATTTAAGTATGTTTAACACAAAAGACTGGTGTTATTTATTTTTAACTATAATTATAGTTTTCCTTCACAGGCCTTAAGTGTTTATACACTTTTAATTAACAGTATAAACATTTATTAGTCACTCGGTTTCTTCTTTAGTATAACCTTTAATCTATTATAAGACTCTACTTATTTTTATTTGTGTGTTTTATTGTTTCTTTGAATATTTAACGTCGAGTTCGTCACAAATCTCATTTAAATATATAAACATATATGACCGTAAAGTTTTCTTATCTCTAAAAATTTAGTCATTACAATGGTAGGTCGAATTCTTGATCTTTTTATTTTACTTCGGGTCTTGGTCTTCTTCTTCTATTACTCTAATTACCTTATCTCTTGTTCTTCTTTGACCATTTTTATTACTTTCAAGTTAAAAGAAGAGAGTTTTATATCTGTGACTTAATCTAACTGGTCCTCTTTTTATTTCTTTAAATTTAATGATATTAATCTTTACTTTTTTGTAATCATTATGTTGTATTCTTCTTTAACTGTGTGAGTGTATAAAAACCACCCTAACACTTATCACACAGAGAAACTTTTATGAAACATTGATGGGAGATTTTTATTTTGTATTTCAATAGTCTGTTAGGTTCTTAAGATGACGATCGATTTATGAGTTTCTTAACCTTTATATACATGTATGTGTATAAACCCGTATTATTAAATTTTTCATCCGATAGATTTACAGATATTCTACTTCTATTCTATTTATTTACGTAATATTAATATACTACGTTATGATAACCGATATTTTTCTTTACTTTATGACGTTGTATTTGGAACTTTTGTGATACGATTTGCACTAATCGGTGTTTTCTGGTGAATAATGTACTACAATGTACGCACAAATTTTAGTATTCCTGATCTGTGTTAGTCTTTCGAGTGAAGTTGACCTAAAGATAAAAATTTGACTCTTCTTCCACGTCGAGATGATAAAACCTTTACGTTAGTCATTAGAAAGTTTTTAGACTTCGTACCATTTTACTGATTCTCACGAACACAATTAAACTTCGCTACAGAAGACCATGTAAATACCTAAATTCAGAAATTCGTAAGCGTTCATCACTACAGTCTCAAAGATCTATCTGACAAAGAATTTATAATTTTATTTCATATATATACAAAAAAGAATTAAATTTAAATAAATAAAATTAACCTCCCATTAATTTTATTTCATATAAAATTAATTCGGTATAACTGAAACAAGAAAAAAAAAAATTTCTATAAATCCTAGAGACATAGTTTGCCGTCATAAAATGGAATTTATTTTCTTAACTATAATGGTACAACGTATTATTTAATTATAAACTCATAAGAATAAAACGAGGGGTGTACCGAGTCACCATTTCTAAGACGGACGATTTGTCCTCTACTTCAAAACTAGGGACCCAGTCCTTCTAAGGGACCTCTTCCTTTACCATTGGATGGGGTCATAAGAACGGACCCTTTAGGGTACCTGTCTTCCGGGACCGTCCTATGTCAAGTACCTAAACGTTTTTCAGTCTGTAATGAATCACTAATTTGTTTTTTAAGAGTAAGACGACTAACTATAATACTTTTATTTCTGTTTATTAACCCGTTTGTGTTCACTATTAAAAATGTACGTACGTGCGTGTGTGTGTGTGTGTGTGTGTGTGTGTGTGGGGATGGAGACAGGAGGGAAGTAGTCACTCTGATATAAAACCTTTTCGTCGATTCAGGTTCTAGGGGTCTTCGATGGACCCTTAATCTTCAATCAAGATGTCGATATATAACGACAAGAGGACAATTCGTAAAGTCAACTGTTATAGTGTCTTGTAGTTTTACTTTGTTCAAATGAGACACTGGAACTACTTAGTATTGTTCTTATTCAGATGAAGTATTTGTATAGGTTTATACCTGTTTTTGTAATTGTAAAAGATTTGTGTTTTTACCACTTGTAAGAGAATAGTACCGATAATACTTCCTAATGATGGAGACATTTGTGTAACCGAAAGGTGAGACAGATCATACGGTAGTGAAACATATTCTAAAGAATACTTAGGTTAGTGTATTATGAAGGGTGAGGACTGTTGTAGGATAGGTCCGGTTTTGGTGTGAAAGAATTCTGTAGGATTTTAATACACAGTGTTCGAGTTTGAAGATTCCGGAAACGTCATGGGAAAATGACTCTACGGTGCACCTATGTGTAGGACACACAAATGGTAATGTCTCTAAATGTCTGAGTTGAGAAAGTTGGAGTCCACAGATACAAGGATGTTCATAAGAAGACCTCCGTTGACTGACACATTCTCGTGTGTGTGTGTGTACGTATTTGTTTAATTGTAATCCTTGATTTCTCTCTCAACTTACAAATTTTCGTATAGAATTTCCGACTTTTTTATAGGATCCTTTAATTATAACATATGAAATACAACAGTAATTATCTCGATAAATTTTCTTATTTTATTTCACTAATGATACTTTTCAAATAACAAGGTATTGGATTGTTTTCAACTAAGAAAAAGGGTGATGGATCTACCTATCCGTCTTTAAAATTAAACACTACTATATAGTTAACTTTATTAACTATTATAGTATTTTTATTGAGACCCCAAAATGTAAAGTACATAAAATTAAATTACAGTTGATCTGTTAGATAACTGTAAGTCTTCAAAAGATATAATGGTTTCAATAAGTAGTAAAGTAACTTTACATATAGTTAAACTTCGATAAAATCTTAATAGAATATTGCTTTATTTCACTGATGTTAACTGGTCAAATTTAGAATATAGGGTAAAATCAATAATTTGAAATCCTTATAAAGATTTTTGAAAATACATGTACTCTACTAGTATTCTATTTTCTATCAAATACTCAATAGAATCTCCTGTAGAACTTTAGTAAAAATAGAGACCTTTATATTAGTCCGTTCATATAAACGTAAATTAATTAAGACGAAGACACTGTTGTTCTTTTCATAAGATCGATGTAATGTGGACTAAAACGTAGTTCTCCTTGGATCACATAGGTTTTCTTAAGTTTTATTTTTCACTAAATGTTTATATATAGACTAATAAATAGAAAACTTATTGTTGTCACCGATGAGTCTTAAAGATAAATTAAAGATGTGTGAATAGATTTTTAGTTAATTATTATGTTGTCCTCATTCCGAAGGGATCACAGTGTCTATCATATCTTTGACGGACGTTACGCCCTCTGGACCTAAGTTAGAGACCCAACCCTTATAGGGGACCTCCTCCCGTACCGTTGGGTAACGTCATAAGAACGGACCTCTTAGGGGCACCTGTCTCCTTCGACTACCCGATGTCGGGTACCCCAGTGTTTTTCAGACTGTACTGATTCACTAATTCGTGTCTCTTACCTTTTACACCTATCATTTACAATATTTTAAATTGTTATTAAATTGGATTAAAACGTATCTTACTGGGGTTTGTTACGACTTTACTACTTTACTGTTTCCACACAGAACTTCTTCATACTTATAAAAATTCTTCGCAGTGTAGACCTGTAACGTAAAGGTTCAGTTTTAAACAAATAAGGAAAAAATTGAACTGTAAACTTGAAACTTATTGTCTGGTGGAATGGACGGAGGACTCTTTAGACACGTAGTCAGTTCTTCGTTGAAAGTCTGGTTCTGTACTTTGTCCTTTCGACTCCCGGTTTCTTACCTACGAAAACTTGACACAATCTCTTCTGAGAACTCTCAGGAAACTTGACGTTCTAGTTTGGCCAGTTAGGACTTCCTTTAGTCAGACTTATGAGTAACCTTCCTGACTACGACTTCGACTTTAAGGTTATGATACCGGTGGACTACACTTATTGACTGAGTAACGTTTTCTGGGACTACGACCTTTTCTAACTTCAGTCCTCTTCTTCCCCTACTGACTCATACTCTATAACATACCGTAGTGGTTGAACTACTTGTACTTAAACTCGTTCGTGACTCTCAACCACTACCTGTCCATCCTAACTGCACGATGTCAGACACCCCAGTGTTTCTCAGCCTGGACTGACTCACTGACTTGATTGACTAAACGTTTAAAATTTACTTACACTACGAAAGAACAGTCCTTTAACAAGAAGTAGAACCATGGTAATAAAATTAATTAACCACATTTCACTTTTATTACAGACCTACATAAGGTTTCTGTAATACTCGAGGTTTATTAAAACACTTCTTTGTTATTTATATAATGAGTGACTATCGGCAATAGTTCCAGTTACGTCCACGTTAACAAGAGTATCCCTAAGTAAAACGTCAGTAACCTCAGATCAAGTGTTTTCAAAGGAAAGGTTGGTCTTTCCGTGTGTGTGAATATCAAGATTCCCTTAAACTTTTGATATGTAGGTAATCCATAAGGAATAACGGGGACCAACAAAACTAGAGAATACTTAAATGCTCCAAAAGTTAAAAATATCTTACGGTTAGGAACGGTTTAAGAGAAATAGTATCAAATTTTTGATGTACTTGTCATAAGAGACCATAGATTAATTTATTTTTACTCATAAAGACATAATTCGAGTACCAGAATCATTTACAATTACATTTTATGACGGAAAAATTATACTTACGACGACGACGATTCAGTGAAGTCAGCATAGGTTGAGACACACTGGGGTATCTGTCGTCGGTTGGTCCGAGGAGACAGGGACTCTAAGAGATCCGTTCTTATGACCTCATCCAATGTAAAGGAAGAGGTTCCGTACTTTCATTTTTCACTTTCACTTCAGTAAGTCAGCACAGACTGAGAAGCGCTGGGTTACCTGACATCGGATGGTCCGAGAAGGTAGGTACCCTAAAAGGACCGTTCTCATGACCTCACTCAACTGTAAAGAGAGAGGTTTATACTTACGATTATTAACATATTTCGATCTATTGACTTATAACATAAACTGTTGATTGAATACTTAAATTTTTTATTGATGTTGTATTATTAGGAAACTCGTAACGAAATGATCGTACACTCTACTCAGGTTAACACACCATCAAAGTCGTGAGAAAACGTAAAGGAAAGAAACCTTAACCTTACTTTTGACTGGAAAAGGTCAGGACACCAGTGACGACTCAAAAGGTTTAAACGACTTTATAACTCACGTCGTGAAAGTGTCGTAGTAGAAAGTCCTAAACTTTCTCGGGTTAACCTTAAGGTAGTGGAGGTGATCGAAATAAGCATCACTACGAAAGATTCCTGGTGAACTGAAGTGTATGGTTCTACAGACCGAGACCTAATCACTAGTGTAGTAGTACTAATAGACCCAGTACTTCGAGAAAAAACATGTCAAGAAGGTACATAAGAACGGTAGAGAAGAATTATAGTAGACGAGGACAATTCGGTAAGGTAAGACAGGAAATAGCTCGGGTAGAAACGTACTTTACAAGGAAACCATAGAGATTAAAAGAACTTCTCTAGAGATCAGAAAGGGTAAGAAAACAAAAGGAGTTAAAGAAACGTAACTAGTGACTTCTTTCGAAAGAATAGAGAAGAACGAGAAGAAACCTTGAGACGTAAGTCTACAAATATAGAAAGGAAAAGAAGAAACGAAAAGCGGAAAGAAGAAAAATGTCGAACATTCGGGAGGGGTCTGTCGGTAAAACGAAAAAACGTAAAGAAAAGGTACCCCTACCAGAACTAGGAACAGAGGACATGTCACAGTACTTGGAGTTAGGTATCAACTGGTCCGTGAGGTAGATAGTCTAGATCCGGGAATTTAGATAAAGAGTGAAGGTGACGTATTAGTATTCCCTATACTAAATCCAGTATGGACTTTCCAGATCACCAAAAGGGATGAAAGAAGTTAAATTCAGACTTAAACCGTTATTTCTCAAGTACTAGATTCGGTGTCAGTCGAGGACCAGAACAAAAACAACTGACATATCTCGAAGAGGTAGAAACCGACGTTTCTTATATTAGTTAGACTAAAACCACAACTGGTAGACCACTACAGGTACACATCTCAGAAGAGAACACAACCACCTTCTCCCACAAACGATACTCGTTACGTAAAAGAACTGTTTTGCGACAATCAGAAACGGGACGAAGTAAGGTGTAAGGTTCCGGTTTAAACGGACAATGAGGTCCACAAAGAACTGAAGGATGAAAAGGTAAGGTCAAGGGATATTTTACTTTTCCTGTAGGAAAAACCCACAATCAAGATTTTCCAGAACATCCAGAAGTATTTTAGTAAGTTGAAGTCAAAGAAGTCGTAATGACCAACCCCGTATCTGAATCTATTGACACTATAACTTACCAAACGGAACCTCTACTTGTCTCTAGTAGGACAGCAAAAACTCTCACGTAGTTTCATGACGTAAAGTCTGAAAAAACAACTGGTACTACTGGTGAGGTAAAGAAGACTCCCTAAGGACGGGCGTCATCATCTATATTACCAGTAGACTCAATTTAAGTGGGTAAGGTCAGGTAAAATCAAACGACTAAGGATCTTACAGTTACAAGTGGGAACGGTAGTAGAGGAAACTGGTGNCACGTAGTTTCATGACGTAAAGTCTGAAAAAACAACTGGTACTACCGGTGAGGTAAAGAAGACTCCCTAAGGACGGGCGTCATCATCTATATTACCAGTAGACTCAATTTAAGTGGGTAAGGTCAGGTAAAATCAAACGACTAAGGATCTCACAGTTACAAGTGGGAACGGTAGTAGAGGAAACTGGTGAAGGTTAAACGGAACTAAGTACCTGGACTGTAAGGTCCAAGGATACGTTATAACGAGAAATGTCGTAGTCTAGAACGAAGATAGTGGTCAGTGTAGGTGTTGACCCATAACAAAAACGAAATCGAGGTAGGGAAGTGAGAAAGACCTCAATAAAGAGGTGACTAGAGGTCATCGTCACAATCCACAATAAAAACAGATGAAAGTCATGTCATTGGTGACCGGTACACAGTAATAACTTTACACGGATCAGAGTTAACTCCACCCTATATTCATATTTTATGTGTAACCTAAAACTGATAAATCAATTTTTTCTTATTTTAATGGAGTAATTATTAAAATAATATACTCTATGTTACGATTATTAAACCTATATTTCTCAATTTTGTCTTAATATAACTATTTTAATTAAAGTGGACAAAGAAACTTGACAAAAAAATTTACACTTGAAGTGTAAAATTTTAAAGTCTTTTACACAAAGTGTGTGTACCCAAAACTCTGTAAAAATAACGTGTCTCGACACAGTCTACTACTGTCGGGTTGAAGAGGTTAACCCTTACCATAACTCAGATGGATCAAGACAATTGTGTATTCTCTTCAATCTCGAGGGGCTCTAACCTTTGGTTCAAGACCAAATTATACAAGAACGTAGAACTCATCCTGATTGTGAGTCACTTACAAATTATGGACAACCAACTTGTTACCTTTTGTTATTTACACTATCCTTTTTATTGTATTATACTTCAATCATAAGTTTTGTCTGAAGTTTTCCTAAGATGTAGAAATGACATATCTCCATCTATCCTTTAAACAAAGTTTGTAATGTTAGTTCATTCAAATAATTGATCTTTTTGTGTATGTAAGTACGAAATACATCTACGTAAATCCAATGTCAACAGGTACAGACTCATCAAAGGTGACTTTTGATGAAATCAAAAGTCGACGAACACTTTTCGTCTCTCTACTTTCACCGGTGAGACGACTACGGTCCGGAACGAGGACTTGTTCCCAAGTAAGAGGTGAGTCTCGAGAGTGATTGTCACGATTTCCAAAGGACCTAAAATCGTTGTTAAAAAAAGTACGTAAGACGAAGAGTGAGACAATTGAAAGAGTTACTCAAAACATTGTAAACCTTTCAAAAGTAACTAACACGATGAATAAAAAAAAAAGGAAAGAAAAACATTCGTAATGTTTCTTGTGAATGTACTTTTAACTTCTATTACTAATATAAAACATTTACGACAAAATCTACCTCCGTTAAGTTATCCTTTCTGTTCGTTGGTGAATCTTTGACCTCTTGGTATTAAGTTAGATCACTATCTGTGTTCCCGTCCCGTCCTATACACTGTATACGTACAGTGGGTACCTGGTTCACTTCGAGGGAAAGTCGTGTCAAGTGAGGGAGTCACCGTAGGCTGAAAAACGGTGGGGTACTTAGCGTCGTACGGGCCGGAGGGACAGGTAGTTGTTGAGGACCTCAAGTGAGTCTGAGTGTAGGTAGTTCAGTCTCTACGGTAGATCGGTAGAGTAGGAGACGACAGGGGAAGAGGAGTACGGGGGTTAGAGAGTGTCGTAGTCTCAGAAAAGGTTACTCAGTTTAGAAACGTACTCCACCGGTTTCATGACCTCGAAGTCGAAATCGTAGTAAGGAAGGTTTCTTTAGAGTCCCGACTAGAAGAAGTCTTACCTGACCAACCTAGAGGAACGTCAGGTTCCCTGAGAGTTCTCAGAAGAGGTTGTGGTGTCAAGGTTTCGTAGTTAAGAAACCACGAGTCGGAAGAAGTGTCAGGTTGAGAGTGTAGGTATGTACTGGTGTCCTTTTTGGTATCGGAACTGATCTGCCTGGAATCAGTCGTTTCATTACAGAGACGAAAACTTATACGATAGATCCAACCAGTATTGAAAAGAAGGTTCCTCATTCGCAGAAAATTAAAGTACCGACGTCAGTGGTAGACGTCACTAAACCCTCTGGTTTTGTTATTTCAGACTGTGACAAAGGTGACAAAGGGGTAGATAAAGGGTACTTCCCTACCCCGGTCTACGGTACTAGAAGCAAAAGACTTACAACTCGAAATTCGGTTGAAAAAGTGAGAGAAGAAAGTGAAAGTAGTTCTCCGAAAACTCAAGGAGAAGTGAAAGACGGTATTCCCACCACAGTAGACGTATAGACTCCAATAATTATAAAAAGGGTCGTTGGAACTAAGGTCGAACACAAAGAAGGTCAGGTCGCAAAGAGTACCACATGAGACGTATATTCAATTTGTTAGTCCCACTGTTATATGTCGGAACTGCATGAGGAAAAGGATAAACCTTGGTCAGACAACAAGGTACAGGTCAAGATTCACAACGAAGGACTGGACGTATGTCTAAAGAGTTCTCCGTCTAGTCCACCAGACCATAAGGGTAGAAGTAAGTGAAAAATTCTCCACAGTTAACAAAGGTATTTCTGTTTACGTACACAAATTACTATTAAAAATAAAACTGAAAAGTCATTATTAAACTGTGTTTAATCTTCTTACTCAGTTTTTCGGTCAATCCGAAGAAAGGGTAATTTCGATATATCAAGAATATTCGTTTGTTTATATAAAGAATCTTCGTTTGTAAGTAACCATAAAAATCACTAAATTAAGTGTTTGAACCGAAGGGACCATTAGAACAACCATTCCTTAGGTGGACGTTAAGTCCTCTGAGGTTAAGTTAAGAACAAAACCCTTCTAGCTGACCTCTTCCCAATCCGATGGGTGATGTCATAAGAACTCAAAGACACCACTGAGTCTGTCATTTCTTAGGTGGACGTTACAACCTCTGTACCCAAGCTATAGACTCAACCCTTTTAAGAGACCTCTTCCTTTGTCCTATGCGTAAGGTCATAAGACCGGACCTCTTAAGGTACCTGTGTCCTCGGACCACCCCAGGTACACCAGTGTTTCTCAGCTATGCTGAGTTGAAAGTGATTATGTCTTATCATATAATAGTGGGTAAATTACGAGATTAATAATAAAAATGGTCTATAGTTTCGTCACTAGAGGTGTATTCTACCTTAGACATACTTTATCTTTGTATTTCCTATTTCCTTTATATGTAAAAGATTATCATTTGTACCTTTTTATATCTACACTTTTTTTATTTTTATTTATAATTGATCTTAATTCGTTTAAACTCACAAAGATACGTGGACACCAAATGAACTAAGTCTTCGTAATTAGACTTGAATTTTAAGAATCACATGTCGTGAAAGACTTAGTTATAACATCAATTAATTAAGACCATTGTTATAAGTTTTAACTGTTTGAAAAAATTTTTAATATAATGGAACTGTAAGTTATTAGTATATTGTTATAGAGCTCAATGAAAACGACTTCTCATTTTACATAAAATAAAATAAAAATATATTTAGTTAAATAAAATTAACCTCAAATTAATGAAATGTTACAACATGACGAAAACGGTATGTAGTTGTACTTAGACGGTGTCCATATGTGCACAAGGGGTAGGACTTGGGGGAGGGAGGGGCATGGTAGGGAGACCCAGTAGGGTCACGTGTTCGGGGCTCTTAGTTCATAGTACGTAGTTTGGACATGACCGCTAAGTAAAGTATATACTATAATATGTACAAAGTCACGGTAAGAGGCTTTGGTAGAGTGGAAGAGGGAAAGGGTGTCTCAGGTTTTCTGACAAGATATGTAGACACAGAGAAAACGACAGAGCGTGTGTCCAAATAGTAATGGTAGAAAGATTTCAGGTATACATACGCAATCATATGACGTAACCACAAAAAGAAAGACCGAATGAAGTGAGACATATTCACCGAGGTTAAAGTAGGTGGAGTAATCTTGACTAGGTTTACATACGAAAAATTACCGACTTATTATGAGGTAACACATATAAATGGTGTCGAAACAATAGGTAAGTAGACGACTACCTGTAGATCCAACGAAGGTACAGGACCGATAATATTTGTCACGACGTTACTTGTAACCCCCGTGTACACAGAGAAAGTAAAGACCAAAGGAACCACACATACGGGCCGTCACTCTAACGACCGAGTATTCTGTCTAGACAAAGGTCAAAAAATTCCTTAGAGGTGTGACAAGAGGTATGACCGATATGATCAAACGTAAGGATGGTTGTCACATTCTCCCAAGGGAAACGAGGTGTGGGAGAGGTCGTAAATAAACAACATCTGAAAACCTAGTGTCGGTAAGGCTGACCGCACTTTACCATGGAGTAACACCAAAACTAAACGTAAAGAGACTATTACTCACTACAACTCGTAGAAAAGTACACAAACAACCGGTAGACACACAGAAGAAACCTCTTTACAGGCAAATCAAGAAACCGGGTAAAAAACTAACCCAGCAAATAAAAAGACCTTAACTCGACGTCCTCAACGAATATACAAACTCTAATCAACAAACAGTCAAGGAAGTAAACGATAATAAAAGAGGGTAAGACTTCCGACAGAAAAGTGGAACGAATGTCAAAGGAAACAACACGTCTTCGAAAATTAGAATTAATCCAGGGTAAATAAATAAATAAAAAAATAAAGGTTATAAGACCCTCCACCCATTATCTCCTAGGACGACACTACATACAACCTCTCTCAAAACGGATACAAGAGGAGATCCTCAAAATATCAAAGACCAGAATGCGAATCTAGAAATTAGGTAAAACTCAAATAAAAACACATATCACAATCTTTCACAAGATCAAAGTAAGAAAATGTTCACCAACTAGCCAAAAGGGTCGTGGTGCAAAATTCCTCTAACAGAAAAGAGGTAACATATAAGAACGGAGGACACAGTTTCTATTCCACAAGTACCCACGTACCCAAATAGAGACCCGAAAGAAGAAAGACCAAGAAGAAAGAGTTCTAACGAAACAGATAAACTCCAAAAAACATAAAGATATGTTTAACACTTTAATAAACAAGATCGAGACACTTTTTATGGCGACCATCGAACTATCCCTAACGTAACTTAGATATCTAAACAAATCTATCATATGAGTAAAAGTGATATAACTAAGAAGACTAGGTACTTGTACCATATAAAATGGTAGATAATCACAGAAGAAAATAAAGAAAGAGGTCACAAAATATCAAAAGATATGTATCCAGAAATCAAAAAATCCATCTAAAGGATTCATAAAATAAGAAAAACAACGTTACCACTTACCTTAACAAAGGAATTTAGGAGAAAGATCAAAGAGTAATAATCACATATCCTTACGTTCCCTAAAGAGACACAAATAAAATATAGGACGTTGAAACGATATAAGTAACTAATCTAGACAATTAAAAGACCACCTCAGAAATTCCAAAAGATACATCTTCTAGTACATTAGGTTTGTCACCCTCAAAATCAAGAAGAAAAGGTTAAACCTAAGGAAAATAAATAAAAAGACGAGACTAACGACACCGGTTTTGAAGGTTTTCATATAACCTATCATTACCACTTTCACCCGTGGGAACAGAACATGGTTATGTCCGTATGGAGTTCTTTGTTTTTTTTTTCAGTTTATTTATTGGATTGAAATGTGGATTTCATTGATCTTTTCCTTCTTTACTTTTTGGGGTCCCAATCATCTTCCTTTCTTTAGAATTTTTAATCCCGTCTTCATTTACGTTTCCTTTGTTTTCTCTGGTATGATTTTTAGTTGTTTCGGTTTTCGACCAAGAAACTGTCCTATTCATTTTAACTGTTTGGTAATCGGTCTGAGTAGTTCTTTGTTTCCCTCTTTTTAGTTTAGTTATTTTAATCTTTACTTAAGAAAAATTGCCGACTCATTATGAGGTAACACATATACATGGTGTCGAAAGAATAGGTAAGTAGACGACTACCTGTAGATCCAACAAAGGTACAGGACCGATAATATTTGTCACGACGCTACTTGTAACCCCATGTACACAGAGAAAGTTAAAACCAAAGGAGCCACACATACGGGTCTTCACTTTTACCTCTCTAGTGTTGACTGTTGTGTCTTTATTTTTCCTAGTATTTTGTGATGACAGTCGTTAATATACGGTTATTTTACCTGTTGCACTTTCTTTACCTGTTTAAGAATCTTTTCATGTTGAAAGGTTTTGACTTGGTCCTTCTTTATCTTTTAGAATTGTTTGGGTAGTGTTCGTGTCTTTAACTTTGACATTAGACTTTAGAAGGTCGTTTGTTTTCGGGTTCACGTCTACCTAAGTGTCGACTTAAGATGGTTTTTAAAGCTCTTCTCGATTGTGGATAGGTTGAGTTTGAGAAGGTCTTTTAACGTCTCCTTCCATTTGAAGGTTTGAGTAAGATACTCCACTGGTAGTGGGATTATGGTTTTGGACTGTTTCTACAGTGTTTTTTTCTTTTGATGTCCGGTTATAGTGACTACTTGTATCTACGTTTTTAGGAGTTGTTTTAAGATCGTTAGTCTTAGGTTGTTGTGTAATTTTTCTAGTATGTGGTACTGGTTCACCCGAAATAGGGTCCCTACGTTCCTAAGAAGTTATAG